>JANRGW010010610.1:11052-34028 GCA_024733675.1 Psilopsiagon aymara
GAACCCATTACCCCTTGTCCTATCACTACAGTCCCTAATGAAGAGTCCCTCCCCAGCATCCCTATAGGCCCCCTTCATAAACACAACAGTCCTCAAGTTAAGATTAGCTTCAGTGATCTGTATTCTTCACTTTTTTTTTGAGGAACTGGCTCATGACTCTTCAGGAGAGGAGGACAGATGGGACAGTTGGAGTCAGCAACTCTTTGTCTTCTGAAGCCACTAAAATTACTGCAGATTTCCAGTTGTAGGCTTAATACAGAATTAGTTTGAAGGATTTAACCCGAAGAGCAACTGCTAACATGTAAGCTGGGAGAATGCCAGGATCTTCCAGTCTCAGTCCCTCCTCCCTTCAGAAACATATCTTGGGTTACCACTTTGGAAGGAAAAGATAAAATCTTAGGAGTAAAAATATCAATATACTGCTTAATAACTGTTTGCAGCTTAGATGGTAGGAATGAAAAGCCATCAGTGAAGTAATCTATTGAAAATGCATCATGAGGCAGATCAATGCCCAGCTAGTCTCTGTTGGTTTTGAGTTTTCCTGGAAACAATGCAAACAAATCAAGAAAGGACAATCATTCCAGGAATCATTTACTGATAATAGGATTTGGCACTGTAAATTCAAAGAAAAAATTAAAGAATACCTTTATTTTTCAAGTTAGTTTATCTAAAATTGTTTGATTTTTCAAGAGGGTTTCTGGAGTTACTGAAGTTGTAAGCGTTTAGTTGAAATCATGCTGTCGAAGTCAGAACACTTCAAGTAGAAAGGCAGTGGCTTTTTTAGAGAACTGCCAACTCTCCATCTCCTTTAGCAGCTGAGATTTCCTTGTCAGCTACTTTGGCACTCAGGGAGCAGTCCTGCTAGCATGCTCAATATTCAGGTGGGTAGTATTGGGGGGTAGTTAGCCTCTGCTGCCATGGGGCTGGCAGAGAGGGAGAAGTCAGGCTCAGTATCTCTGTTGAGAAGCACTAGGAATTTATTCTTTCTCTTGTATTAAAAGAAAATTATACAATCCCATCTTATAAAGCCTAATGATAACTGTGGTGGTTGGTGAACATTTGAAGCACATCTGTGAGATACATATATGAATCAACCCAACCTTGTTACCATTTTAGATTACTCACCGCTGTCAAGTCTCACACATAACTTTCATATGTCAATGCATGTGGATAATTTGATCCAGTTCTAATTTCTGTTATGTCTTATTAGCATCTTGACAACAAATTCCCAGTGAAGAATTGCCAAGACCTGTGTAAGTCTGATGAGCCTTGACTTAATTCACATCAGATTTATCTTTTACTCTAGACAATGTCACACTGGTGCACAGCAGTACAGATGTTTCATTTAACCTGACAGTAGTGCTTCAGCTTGCAAAAGAAGCAACACCAGGAACTCAAAGCAGTGTCTGACTGAGTTTAAAGCAAGTAGATCCTACGCTACGTACTTACAGGCACTTTGTTTTGTTGCTGTATCACCAACTTCTAACACCATGGTGGGTCTAGTTACTGATTCCTGCAGGTGGTTGCCTATCACATTTCAACAGCTTATTACCATTACAGGAGCAGTGGTTATCACAATTAATAGTAAAATGCTGGCTTACAGATAAAGGAATTGAATGACAAAACAGGTCCAGTCCTGTGTGCTTCAAGTCATCTGGAAAAATGTCTATTAAATCAAGTCACAAAAGGATCAGAACTGAACCAAGTAGTAGCATGCAAGTAGTAAACCTGGGGGAGGCAGGACAAAACATTCTCTGTAGTTTCTCAGGTTTTAGGTGTTTCATTATTGGGTTTGTTGCATCATTTTGGTTTCTTTTCCCTGGTGATATTTCGCTGCCTCCAAGTTGCTCTTTTTCTTCTCTACAGTGTTAGGATATCAGTGGCCGGAAGTCAGGACAGACTATGCTTTTCAGCATTGGAAGATACTCATGTGCCATCGTACAGTTTTGCTAAACAACTCAGTGCTTTTTAAGTCAGTATCTTCTTAGCAGCTGATAAGCATAATAGGTCAGTGAGTAGGACTTGTTTTTGTTGGTTGGCTATTTGCACATGAGCTGGCGTAGAGTTTCCTTGGGACTGGATGTCGTGTGGTCATCCAAGCTAAGCACTGCACCAAGGCTGGCAATGCTAGTGCTCCGTCCCCAACTCTGCCACCCATTCCTTATCATCTTGTTATGCCTGATCCCCTCTCTTTCCTCTCATCTGTGAATTCTTCAGTCAGGAGCTCTGGTTTCCTGTGGTCTCAGCACAGTGTCAGTTCCCATCAGGGTTTAATTTCATTCAGTCCTCACAGTGTTTTTGTTATTGTACAAGTGAGAAAATGTTGTGTCTGATACCATCTACTTCCACAGATCATCTCCTCAGGTTGAGGACTTTACAACCAGAGAGTTCTGAAAATTTGAAATTCTTGCAAATACAATAGAAAAGTGCTTTCTCTTTTCCTCTGCATTTTAAATGCAAACAGCATAATGTGGAAAACCTAATTTATGTTTTTCATAACATACCTATGCAGTAGGAGCTTGGCACAGTAAATTTAGTCACCCTGACAAAATAATTATTTCCCATGGGCCTGAAGAAAATTATTAATTTTCCAAATTATTTAAAATTAGGCAGGGAGACAAAAGACCTGTTCACTCCTTAAGCCCAGTAAAAGATGATTAGTGACAATACAGTATCATTTTTGTTTTCAACAGTGGTTATCCAACAACTGCCTCACGTTTAATTCTTGCAGTTTTCCCAAGAGCATATCACTGGAAACATGTTACTGCCAATCCAGCTTTAACGTTTGGATGTTATGGATTGTAATTGAAAGAGAATACATTTATCCATTATAGTGACAATACAGGGAAATACCCAGTAGCAGATACCTTGGAAGAGATAATAAGGACATATACTGGTATATTCTGTACTCTTGTAGTGTGCAGTTGCCAGCTATTAATTAATTGTTGCACGTTAACAAATGCATCCATTCTGTAACAGAACGGCATTGAATTTCTTTCCAGTTTGTCAGATCTTTTTGTGTTACTCTTCCCCTCCTAGATCACGTTTATGGCCAGTAAATTGGTTTCTGAAATGCAGTCTCACACACTTTGGTTTTGAGTTAGCTTTCTTCTCTGCAGGACACTGCTATATACTGTACCTTAAAGTACCCAAATCAATTTAATTAAATTTCATTACAGGCACTAGAGCTGAAACAAACTAATGAAAGCAGCCATCACGTCAGGTGGTATTTATCTCGGCATTAAATTGAAAATACTCCCTTTAGGCTCTTAAAAATTAGTTTCAATATTTAATGCTAATAGCTTTTGGAATTGTTGATGGGGATAGTTTTAATAAATTTGTTACAAACTGTTTACCTTTCCACAGAAAAAAGGTTTTTGTTTTGGCATAAGGGAGCTTAAGATAGATGACTTAAAAGTATTGGGATTTTGAAATACTGTGAGGTCTGGGAGCTCATAATGCTGTTGAAAAACACCATGAAGGTTGTCATGCAGTGACAGCAATCTACCTTGTTTAGACAAAAGCAGTGGCAGTCACCACAATACTGGGGTCAGTTTATTGTTTGCCTGACTTACTGAGCTGATCAGGCTTGCAAACTTGGAAGTTTGTAGCAGATTTTATTTGAAGACCTCACTATAGGCACTACTTTCAGCAGAGAGAAAAATGAAAACTTGCAGGGAAGAGAAGAAAAAACATCTGCCCCACAGAAGAATGCTGTTGCTTGCATCCCATCTACAGCTGGATTTTGCTACCTCAGTGTTGAGACACCTTGCAGTTCTGTTTCAGAGGAAGCAACATTGACAAAGCACCTGTTGATACTCTGCAGAACAAAACTGCTGCCACGCAGTCTTCCTGTAGAGTTGTTGGACTGTGCAGCTAACAGTGAATTTCATCCAATTCCCATCAGAAACAGGGTCCAGGTATTAATGTAAACAATACAGTTGGAATAAACAGGAAGAAACATGTAGGGGAAGATTTGGGTCCCTTTTTTCTGACCCACATGCCAGGGGTTTATTTGAGGGAAGCAAGAGTGCAAAAGGAGAGTGTACCTGGCAATGCATGTATCCAGATTCACAAAGCTGGAAGCATTTATGACTTGCACTATGTAAGTATGACTGATGTCTCCTCCTTTTGCAGGCAGGCAGTAAGAAATAGTCTATTCCTTCTCTTTTTTATCTGTCTGGGAGTCTGCCTTCTTGTTATCTTACTCTTCAGCAGTCTCGTTAAGAAAAAATAAATGATAAGAAAACTGTAACAGAGTAAATTATAGAGAGACACCTCTCTGGTAAGAACATCTGACCTCAGAGGAGAAAGAAGGGAACCATTTTTCTTCAGCAGGATAAAGGCATGGGCTTCTCACAGGTTTGCTACTTCATTCTTATAGTAGAGAAATCACTGTGCAACTTATTATTAACCAGGAGAAGGAAAAATACTGATAAGTATGTTATTTACAGTACTGATGCTTGGATAGGATTATTGTGCTTAAGCTATTCATTATAGCTATTAGTTCTATAACTAACAGTTCTTAAACTATTAGTTCTTCTTTAAAAATACACATTTTATGTATATACATTATATATATGTACCTATATTGAAAACTTTCTAAGAATGTCCAGTTTGATTTAAGAACATAGGGCTTTACACTTGTTGGTGTTACTGATTGATTCTCCCTCTAGGTTGGAGGATGCAGCTTGTGTAAAAGTAGTGTTGTGCATGAGAGATCGCATATAGAAAATTTTGGCGTAAGCAAATTGTATTAAAGATTAACTATTTCCTCTTTCAGCTTTTTTTTTTTTTATTAATTAACTGGTTTTCTTCGTTGTATTTTCTTGTATGACTGTCATGAAATGTGAGGTGCAGTTCAGTGAAGTGTCCTAAATGTTAGTGATCTCTGTGGACAAACATTCGCTATCGACTGTAGGGAAAGTCATTACTACTGTAAAAGCCACAGCCCAGACTTTTCACTTTTTATTTCTTCTGAAATTACAACTGAGATACATGCATGTTTATACAAATGTGCTATGTGAGTACAGGCATTCAGAATCTGTAGTTGGGTGTCACCTCTATCTATGTATTTCCCTCTGCATCAACTATGAGTATCTTCTTCCTGTGTCACACTCTGCTGAGTTCTGTTTCCTGAAAGTTTAGTGGAATGAGGATATTCAAGCCATTTTCTGTTAAAAATTCTGAGAGCCATGTGTCTTATTTCTGTAGAGAGGGCAGAGTCAGACAGATGCCTTGGGCAAAGGCAGAGCATGGGAAGGGGTGGGGTTCAAGATTGGATGTCTGGAGTAGCCTGAGGTGTGTGTGGGGGGAATATTCTTTACCACCCTAATGGAGAAATATTTTTATATAAGCAAGAGGAAAATTGGGGTTTGGTTATATTTTACTGGTTTTATTTTTATACAGCATTTCACTGCAAACATTTTGTTTAGTGCTGTGCCAGGCACTTGACTCGATTTTCACTGAGCCCAACAGAAAGTTAGCAATTTTGAAAGACTTCTGCCTTTCGTGTGAGACTGGGAAAACTCTGTGTTACTGATTTAGATTTAACATTAAGCAGTTATGAAGACAGTTAAAATCTATCAGTACTTGAAGTCATTTGAAACACTGTTCAAGATGAGGTTGAATGGGCTTTTAGCAATCTCGTCTAGTGGAAGGTGTCCTTGCCCATTGCAGGGGGATGGAACCAAATGATCTTTAAGGTCCCTTCCAACCCAAACCATTCTGTGATTCTGTGATTCTACGAAGAGCAGTAGCAAAAGTCAGTGTATTCTCTCATGATGCTTTGAAACTATTCTCAATGTCATTTTAAAAAATTAAATGACATTATTTTGGATTATCTCATTATACTATGGTATGGGAATAAAACATGAACAAATTAAAATCTCCTCTTTTATTTCTGAACTAGCTGTTTCTAGTGTTTGTATTTTGTATTTCTTTCTTTGGATGGGTCTTTTCTGATACATCACCATTACCACAGCTTTAAGTGGAGGATAGAATTCCTTTCTGCACATTTTTGGGAAAAAATGCAATGAGAAGAATGCACTGATTCTTTTTCCCCTCACATGTGAATAAATGTGCAGTTAATCTAACTGTCCCCATCTACTTACCCCAAAACTTCCTTATAAGATAGAAATGATTGAAAGCAAAAGATGGGTTTCACCATGAAAACATGCAGTCTTCTGATTTGGAATTTTCATAGCCAGAATGCCATTTGGAATGTGAAAATAGCGGCATAGAAAAAGACAGAGCTATTAAACAAATATCTTAAAATGTTGTTCAGTGTTATCATAATTTGAGTGTTCCAGAAATGTGTTACTTTATAGCACTTTCTGCATTTTGATATTTCTTCTCATATGTCAGTACAGTCAGTGTGTCATATCCTGCACCACTAAGAATATTTGCCACCCAGTGGCAGGGAAGAGGTAGTAGTCTGCTTATGTACATGTAGTGAAAAAACTAGAGAAAATTACTTATATTGGGGCATTTACGTAATTTGGGGCAAATTACTTAAAATGGGGTGTGTATGGCATTTTCACTGACTACTCTCATAACGCTTCATGTTGCAGGATGGATGGTCACAGTATCACTTTGTAGCCTCATCTTCAACAATAGAAAGGGATCGGCAAAGACCGTACTCTTCATCACGCACGCCTTCCATCTCTCCTGTGCGCATGTCTCCTAACAACCGCTCAGGTAAGACCAGGCTTTCAGCACCAAGGTAAAGGCAGAGGTAATCCATGTCTGTCATTTTCCTTCTTTAAGCGATGTCACTGGCATCTAGATTTGTTGTTAACAGTGGTGGAAAGGCACAAAATAGATTCTTTACTCTTCCCTGAATTATCTGTTCAAAACCGGATGTTTATTTTTTTTATTAACACCTTGTAAAGTTTTACAGCAGGAAGAATATTCCATAATTTCTTGTTATGAATTCTTATGTATTGTTTTCCTGATTTGAATTACCTGACTAGATCTCAGAGCAATGGTGTCCTAGAAGGAAATAGACATGAGGAAATTTTGTTACTTAATTTTCTAGTCTTTAGTGACGACTTAGAAGTCATCTTAAAACACTTAGAAGTTGTTGAAGGATACACATTGGTTTTTGTCAGCTTTTATTCTGATTATATATGTGTGCATATGTAATTATGCATACACATGTATGGATAGGTTTCACCAAAGATTGACTACAGGTCTTCATGTAATGTTGATGGCTTATTTACACCAGCTATCATTAGTTCTCTATGATCCATACAATGAATTAATGTAATTAACGTACGCTGCAGTGTTAATTAATTTTTCTGTTCATAAATCTGGGCATTTTTCCTTCAGCTTATTCTAAGGTAGAGCATACCTTGTTTAGATAAAACCATTCTGAAATAAGATCTTTAAAGATTAGCAGTCAGCCTTTCAATGTGCTTTTCACTACTTATTCAGTCAAATGCTGTCAATCCATAGGTATACCAAGAATTTAAGATTAAAATCGGCCAAGCTGATTACTGGAAAGAGCATCATGCCACAGTTTTGTTTTTAAGAAATATCCTTTTTTTTTTTTATTACCTAGAAGCTGCATCTTAGTCCTGCAGAACAACCTCTGAGAAATTTGAAAATGTAGCCATAAGTACAGTGAGAGCTGCTATTCAGTTCTCAAAATCTGTCATTACACAAGTCCATAAAGGGCTCTTTTCACTTTTTTCCTTCTCCAAGATCTCATTTTCACTGTAAGTACAAGACACTTAAAATGTCTGGCCCCAAGCTCTTAGTTCTGTCTCTTTCCAGAACTGTCTCTTCACTTATGTTACTTTGTTGCTTGAAGAACATACTTAGAGAAATTTTGGATGAAATCTTACTGCCATCATCAGTATCGTAAGACTGCAGAATGACTAATATAGTGCTGGTTTCTGAAGGAAGAGGAGCCCATGTAATTACAGACCAGTCAGCTCAACTTCATTCTACAAAACTGCTGTAACAAATAATCACAATCTGAGCATCTCAAAGAGCAGGAACACAAGATGCTGCTTAACTCCGGGGGTATCTATTTCTACATAGCGTGTTACTGTCTGACTAGTAGTGTCCTATCAAATCCAATCATTGATTCAGTACCATTCATTCTTACAAAATGCACCTGAATTCCTACTACAAAATAGTTAATGCACTTTATGGAAAGAATAGTCAGTAAATGAAATCTACTGTAATCAGTGAAACTTTTTCAGAAAAGAATTTTATAGGCAAGCTAGGGCAACCTGGCAAACAGTCCAGAAAGTGTCATGTGTGGTGAATAAAAAACTGACTAAAAACCATTCACAAAGAGTGGGTATTGTTTATTGCAAAATGGAGGAATGCTTTACTTGGAAGTTTGCCTGAGTCCCGGTAGTCTTCAGTGGCTGCATTAATACCCCAGCTAATATACAAAAGATGCTTATTACCTTTGTGGGTGCCACAAACCTGGGAGAAACACATGTACCTTAAAGGTCATTATTGGAATTCAGAGTGATACTGAGAAATTGGAGGTACTGGGCATAGGGCAAAAAAGATCCAATCCTTTACAAATAAATTCTAAGGAGAATAGCTGGCTAGACAAAAGTTCTTTTGAAATTATTTAGGGATTTTTGTCAGTTGCACATATGAATCAGGAGATGGAGAAATCAGAATATGAAAACCACTGAATGTGTAATTGTTTAACTCAGCTAACAGAGATACAAGATGGAAGTGGTGGGAAGAGGTACACAATGAGTATTCAAGCCAGCAAGAGGGACAGTGTGAACTTTCTCTGCTTTCATAGCAGGCAACTGGAAATAATGAGCAGTGAGGAGTCACGCTAGACATCAAGGAACATTTCCAAACAGGAAGGAAACAAAGCACTAGAACAGACTGCTTGGAGCAGTTATGTGATCTCTGTCATTAGAGATCTTCAGTTTTAGATTAAAATCTGTCAAGAAATATTTTGGTATACTGGATCCTACCTTGGGGTAAAGAGTTGAAGTAAATGAAATCAAAATGTCTCATTCATCCATAGGACTTGAGAGTTCTGTCTTCTTCTCTGTGTCCTTTAAGAATAGAAATCTTTGATTCCACTTTTTGGTCTAATGTCAAGCAGTAATTTTGTATCTGCTTCCAGTAAAAGCTCTGAAAGAGGGCACTTCTGGACTTTAACACTTGCCAGAAAGCAGTTGTTCTTGCATGGAAGGAGAGTTCCCACGGAGAACAGAGAGATGTTTTTGTCTGTCTTGGTCAATTATGTTCAAAACACCAGTGTGCTTAAGAGCATTACCAAAGTATGCGAGACAAAATGCATCCCCGTGTAAGCAACTTCTTCAAGGTTTGCATCTGGTTTGTTCCCTATTAGACTTAAGTTGTGATTAGCTGATTTGGTAATTTAATGTCACATTTCTTTACACCTGCTGGATTATCAGCTTTAGAATTACATCACTATAGACAGGCAATTTAGAAGCAATCCCAAATTTTAATGGCCTCATAAGTAAAAACATTTGTTCTGCATTTGCTTTGCAAATAGAGAAGCCAATGCCAACAGAACCAATCTAGGCAGAATTCAGCATCACTTTTGCTTCCCTATTCCTTAACTAAAAAATGTAACATAGTTTAGAGATGCTGAAAGATACAGTTCATGATCAAGCATCACAAATAAGCTTGTCTTGTTTGTATAGATTTTTCCTTTGTTTTAAGCAAGGACATTGTTACTGCTTTTGAGGTTCTTTTGACATGCCAGATACCTGGGTAGAGGTAGGAGAGGGTGTGGAAGCTCCAGTGTTTAGATATTTTTGTTCTCTGTGCCTTCACAAGGCTCTGGGATGCACTGCCACTCGCCCTGTACTCCTTTCCCTGGTCTCCACAGCAGCAAAAGTGAGTTGTATCTTCCTACTCCTACATATAGTGTAGTCAGTTTATGTGAAAGCCATTATTTTTTCCTAAGCATCACAGGCTCTAGGTCTTCATAATCAGTGCCAGTGATCACCTTCACATTCTCAAGTACATAAAACCCAAGTACATACCAATTCTCCTTCTAGTCATCTTGCACTTTCCTGCTCTTAGCCGTACTAGAAGTACAGGTGGAGGATTTTGTTTTAACAATAGCTTAAAGTAGCATTTGTTGTTCTAAAGGGAGTTATTCATAGAAATTTAAAGACAGATAATTATTTAAGTCACCTTTAAGTGTTAGGCATTCTTTGCTATATGTTTTCAAAGAAAAATATGTTTCTTTTCTTCCCATCTCCATTAGAATCCTTTAATTGATTTGCTTATTTTCAAGAAAGGAAGAAACTGGTTTGTATAATTTTTTTCTACACAGTCAATAGTTAATAGTCATTTCAACAGAAATAAATTAACCATTTTGAGAAAAAAAAAAAAAAAAGGAACTGCCTATACCAGAAAAGTTTTGACAAGTTAAAGAATTTGGAAAGCAAGTTTTTAATAATTGTACTTTTGAGAAAATTATGTTTGTAGTTGATTGTGTCATGAATACATTTGTCCTGTACTTGAAACAACAGCACCTTTTCTTTTCCTCCATAATGGGGTAGTGTTTCTTCAAACAGTTTAATCTTAGTATGCAAACAATTACGCAGTTTACTGAAATGTTTACTCTAGACATTCATATGTTCAGTCATATGTGGCAAGAAAAAACAAATCCATTTTTGTGATCTAGCAAGTGCCCCAGCCTCACCACGGGAAATGATCAGCCTAAAAGAAAGAAAAACAGACTATGAATCCACTGGAACAAACGCCACTTACCATGGAAATAAGGGGGAGCACACTTCCAGGAAAGACACCATGACAGGTGAGTTTATGCTTGCATTGTGTATGTAAAAATCAGCTGTGATGGACCACTGATTTTGTAGGGTTGGCTGGGTTTGCTGAAGAAGTACTGGATCCTAATGAATAGAACGGTGTGTGAAAATGATTTGTGAAGACCGTGTTTCTTCAGAGTAAACTATAAAATCAGTTTGGTATTTCTTCGTAACTTTGCATTTTCATTTCAGAAGAAAGTTGGTAGATTACTTTGAATTAACTAGTGTTGTTTCTGCAAGCATGACAGTGGTTGAGCATGTGCCCTAACATCTGTCTTTGACAGGGAATGGCTTTCCAGGGCCAGTTAGCTTATTTTGCACATCAGTCATCCCTAGGAAATCTGGTGGTGTTTGTGAATTCTGTCTGTTACTTTCCCAGCTGCGCTGATTTAAATGCAACAATTTTCTCTCTGGGTGTTGTGGCATCTATTGCAGGTTTCACTGAAGGCCTCTCCGCTGTGGTGAGCTCATTAACTTGTCAGCATTTCAGTAATTACAAAATTTTGAGTGCTTTGCCCAGTACTGCACCTCTGAATTAATTCTCTTGAAAAATACATGTTGGTCTCCATCACCATTGCACAGGCTTATATAACCTTTACTGAATGTGTTGTTACACTTACATAGCACTGAGCATCGTGGTGTCCTCTTCTCCAAATGCGATCACAGTGAGGAGTCATTCTGAGCATTCGGAATGGCTGTTATTGTCCCACATGCCCTCGGTTGACGTCTTACTCAGAGGATGCCAGAATGGGGGGTCTCTTGGTTCCTTGGCTCACTGGGGACACCAGGAACATGCTGCCTCAGAATCAAGCCACCAGTACTAGTTTTCAAGACTGTATTCAGGATATGATGATAGTCTTACTGCATCTACTGCATTATTCACTACTGCGTAATCGAAACCTAAAGTCTAGCCTTTGTGTGAAAATGTAATATGGAACATTAAATAGCATGAAAGTGAAAACATGAAGATGAGGAATAACAAGAGCATTGGAAGCCACTGAAATTAAGAGTCTGCTGAACGACATCTGCAGAGTACTACGTGAGATTGCAGCAGGTTTAGTCAAGGTACTGCATTTTATATATCTGTAATGTTTTGAGTGTTTCATAGTCATTGCACAAGGTGTTTGTCTGAAGCACTTCAGTGGTCCTTATTTGTGTGATTTTGAAGGACAGGACTGTGTTTCTTTTAGTACTTGATCAGAGACCCATGAAGAGGGAATCTCAGGAGTAAGAGCAGAAGGCTGAAAAGGCAGAAACACTAGCATTTTGTTCTAGCTGTATCTGCAAATTCAGACTACCAGATTATTTTAGAAGGTTCACCCAAAAAGAAGTGTTCCCATATGGAAAACCAGTGTTTACTTGTGGATAGTCTTCTCTTTTGCCACACATTAAAAAAAAAGAAAATAGGGTTTTCTTTTTCCCCAACCCTTTTCACTTTATCTTTTACTGTAGTGCTTTTCTTCTCCCATTCCTGTCTCCCTTCTTTCCTTTATCTTTCAATATACTTTTTGGAGTGTGAGGTTTGTACTTCCCCTGCAACCTTTGCTCCACTTTGAATTTTGCATTATGTTTTCCTTTAAGATCTGCTTGTATTTGTCTGTTCTTACTGGTCTTTTGGGTGGGCTTTTAGTAAGGAATCTTGAAAGACTCAGCATCATGCTCAGCTATTGACTATTTTTCCAGCTACTGAGCTCAGTGAGAAAAATCAAAATCAAGTTGAAAAGGGCAGTAATATTTCACAATCACACATGACCATTGTACAAATTAATATGAAATTAACAAATCACTTTCTCTTTCTTTCAGATCACCAAATCTCTGCTCATTTGCTCTAAGTTCAAATTAAGCACCGTTCTAAGAACAAAAGAAAATGATAAAAGGAGTCTTGCGTGTCAACATTCAACATGAAATTTGTGAAACATATTTGTAGCTCGCTAAATAATAAACACTTCATTAAAGAATGATATTAAATGAGTATTTGTGATTTCAATTGTGAGGCATTTTGGCTTTATGTGAATGGTCTAATATAAGTTCATGTAGCAAGTTTGTTGCAATCTATGTATTTTATTTTGTGGATCAGACAGTGCTTTGCAGCTAATACATCTGTGGAACCTATGGGATAAATGTTTTTTTCAGGTTCCATCTGGTGTATGCATATTTTGAACTGCTCTTGTATTTTGTGCCAAGCTGATGTATCACACAAAGCTTTCTTTGACTTACAGGTTTACACAGAATGTAAAGCCACAACTGTAGTTCCCATTTATCCATGACTGTCTCCATGTTCTTCTCCAAAGCTCTTCCCAGTTTATAGTTCAGAAATTTTACAACCTCTTGGTTGTGACTGAAATGAAGGTTTTTTGATGGATTTCTGAAATAGAATGTTGGCTTCTCGCCATTGTGGGGAGTTGTTAGGAAACCTCTGGGGAAAATGGAGAATCTGTGAAGTAAACAGTGTGGCTGAAGATAATAACTTACATCAATTTCACAAGGACAACTAAAAAAAAGAGGAACAATATCAAAGTTCTCATTGCCCTCTTCCCAGGTTTATGATATCTTTTATATTTACTGGCCATCTCTTCTCTGTAGAAAATAATAACCAATAATAAAATTTTATCACCTAAAGTATATTTTTAAGACAGAACCTATTATATTCCTTTAAAAAAAAAAAAAAAAAAACCCAAAACTTTAAGTGCATGTGATTACATTAATTATGCCATGGTGTTTGGTGTTTTCCTTCGGAACAGGGAAGATAAGGTTACTGTGTACTGTCATGGGAGCCCTATTCTAAAGTTTCTTTTACTTTGTTGGCTCCCTCACTGAAGTAATATGTGCATTGCAGACTATACCCTGTATCTTCACCTTCACCAGCAGAAACATCTTCTGATTGATATATTTTCTTCTGGTTTTAAAGAATCAGTCATGTATACTTTTGGTTTTTAAACTTGTTTTCAAATCCACACATACAGAACACAAACAGCCACCATCATCTGTTATAATAGCTACAGATACTAAGGCTATTCATTATTACTTTAAGAAACCATAATACACTGTAATATTTTCTCATGTCCTTACCTCATCTTTCACCATGCAGGAAGGTGGCAGTGGAAGTGACAGGTAATGATCTCAGGTAGCTGAGATTTGTGAGGCACAGAAGCATTTTGCTTTACTGTCTTGAACTAAATTTTAGAAAATGGAATCCTGCTGCTTATGGGAGAAAAAGCAGCTTACGTGATACCAGATGGAGACCACTATATGTCTAGCTGAGTGTTCCTTTTTTGCTATCAGGCTGTGTTTCTGAGGGAGAAAGGCTAGCTTCCTTCTATTTCAAAGTATCTGTAAATGTCTTCAGAAAAAGTACTTAAAAGAACTGAAAGCTGAATGTTAAACCATGAATCAAGTGACTGGGGTATATGAAGACAGCTTCGGTCAGGGATGCCTTTGTCACATAAACCACAGTGTGACATAATTTTGAAAGCTGTGTCAGCTTTGAGGAAAACTGCTATGGGGAACGGTATGATTTTTTGTGTAACCAGTATCACCTTGAAAACTGAACAGGATGGAAAAAGGAAGGTCTTTTTCTATAATGTTCTTTATGAAACACAACCACAGAATACCGCAGGTACATCATAGTACTCATCTTAGAACCTTCACAATTTTGCTTTGCAAAAACTGCTGCTTCAGTACCATCACATACTGATGTTTAGGTACTGCATAAAATACACATGCTCATCACTCCTCAGATCTTTTCATCTGCAGCCACAATTCTCTCATCTCTGTAAGGAAGTGTGGCTGCTGGAAAATCTCCATCTCTTACTCCTTGTGCCCCTCCCCCTTCTCTTGCCATGTTTTAAAGAAAAACTATTTCATTAATGTTTCTTTCTCCCTGTTTGAAAAATTTACTATGATAGTTTGTATACAGAATTAACAGGAAAAATCAGATTCTAACCGCACATCTGTCCTTTCATCTAGCTCATTCTCTCCCTTTTTTCTCTTTTATTTGTCCTCTGCTTTTGGACAGCAAGAGTCAACTGCTCACTGAAGCATGGGAGAGCAGGAATGGAGTTCCCAGGGATGCCACCTGCATGTTCAGAAGCAGGTACTGGAGGGGGCTGCATGCACTGCTAGCAGCTACGTAGCTTGACTTGCATTCCCTCCAGGGAGAATTATCTCAGGCTCACAGTTAGACTAAGTCAAGACTTCTTGAACTCTTGGCATACATTTCCAAGCATTTGATGTGTCATTGGTTTTATTACATTAAGAAAATAATGCTACCTTTTTGATTATTTTTTTCATTTTAAACTCGTGAATTTGTACTCATCACTGATTTCACATGCAGTGAAATCAGCAACACAGACCTTGCAGCTATTTTAATAAGCTGATACTATCCATTTTCCATTGCAGAATATGTGATCTGGGAGGCCTTAAGTCTTTGATCTGGCATGTGACAGTGTATCAGTGCAAATGTCACAGTAATGAATTGGACAGCTATGCACCAACTGTAGCCTATTTCTGGTTTTATAATAGTCATGGCCATTTGCTATTAGTGGCACATATTTACAATATGCCTTTTTACATATCTGTGAGAAGATGGAAAGGTTATGATGCTCCTTAAAGTCTCTCGATTGCCTGTAGGAATGACATATAAATTAATTAGCTATTTTTCATCAGATTCTTCATAAAACCCTCAGATGTTGCACCTTATACCAGTCTTTTATTCTTGACATCAAACAACCATGAATAGTATTGTCCCATCTGGTCATGCCTGACTAAAATCTTGCTTGCTGGAAACTTCAACCCTGCTTATCTTGCCATTCATATACATGAAAACAAAATGGTTACAGGAAGTTTTTCCTATGTTTATGAGAATCCAACACATTGAATGTCACTTTTATCTTTTTCAAGAAGTGGCACTTCACAAAATAGTTAGCTGAAATGCTTATTCTGAGAATCTTTGGATCTTGAGAAGAGGAATTTGTGTAACCCAGCTTCTTGCACTTTGTGGGGCAAGGAAAAAAGCTCAGAAACAGCATAAAAAGAAGATGATATCAAGGGAAGATCTGGCAGTTGTACTACTGAGAAACATGCCGTCATGAGATGCGCCATAAATAGCAATGCTGATGGAGACTCCTCTAATACCAAAGACTGTCATCAGGAGGGAGATTTTTTAACACTAAAGCAGAGGATGATGCTGGAATAAGTAAATAAATAAATAACCCAAACACTGAAATAAGTCTCACACACCGCTCAGGTTAGGTAACAGAATGCAGCCCGAACAGGGAGATCCTCTGCAGATCAAGCTTTCAGCACTAACATCAAAGTCAAGTCAAACTGATCAAGCGCTTCTCATTTCCATCTGTTACCACCTAGTAGCACAGAGGTGCAATTAAGAGTACCTACCTCTGGAAAAGACCATCCAGCATCTGCTACCAGAGTTCATATTCTTCCCACTTCAAAGAAGGGATCCTGCTGCACTCCTTGGAGACTTCCAGAGCTCTTCTCCATTTCCTGTACAATAGTCTTGTATACAATAGTCTTGCACTGTCTCAGTAGCTGCATCCAGGTTTTTTTTTCATCCAGTAACTGCAAAAGCAAAAAGCTTTTTCACACCTATTAATGGTTCTGAGTGAAATGTCTTTTTTTTCCAGCTGTTAGGGCGCATCACCCTACCATGTAATCTGTGTCTTTATCCTGTTCCAAGAAAACACTTGAGAGACTTAAGATCACAACCTGTGATCTGTAAAACAGCAACATGGAGCAGAGAGAAGCAACCATGCTAGCAGGTTGACAAAGGAAGAAAGAACGGTTCTTCAGTAACTGTGTTTCTTCTTAGCAACGTAGCTAGCATGGATCCCATACCCAGCTTTCAGCTCTGATGCTTAGTCCTCACTACGAAAGTTTTTGAGCTGTGAAGGTATTAAAAGCAACAGTTTGGTGCCTCCGGGTTTTGTACCATTACACAGAGACCCGAGAGAAGTTGTGTGCCCAGTGTGTTTCGTCTCCAGTGATGGCTGATTCACAGCTACTCAATTTTCACTTTCAGGCACATGCTTTTATAATGAGAGTCCTCATGACAGTATCAAATCATTAATTCTCCTGTCTGGAAAGTTAATAACATTCCTGGTAAGAATGATGTGCAGCAGCTGCACAGACGCACAATAAAATACTGCTGTCTTTCAAATACTACTCTTTCAAATATGAGAAATAACTATGATCTTTCTAGTTCGACCAGCAAACTAAGCTTCAGCTAGATAGCCAAATCAATGTGATCAGTGAAGTCAGCTTTGCAGGGAAGAGCCTTAGCTTTTCACAGGGTTTTGGGGGGCAGGGTGGGAAAGAATGGGTTATTTTGAAAACTGCGCATTATCCTTGTCTTTAGAATCACTTCTGCTTTCAAATTCGTATCCCAGTTTGCTCCATGCATTTCAGTGGTAGGACGTCTGAGAAGAAAGGGACAGCTGCTCATGAGTTTCAGAATTTCTTGGCCAGACCTCTTCAGTATAACTACATACAGCTTTTTTTTCTTTTTGCGTAACTCATTTTTCAGTTGCATTTAATCACTTTTCCCATGAATAATTTTATGATACCATAGGATAAATAATCCACATCATCCAACTGAAGTGAAAGGACTGGAATGCTTCTTAATGTTTACAACTATTACCTGTTCAGTGTATGTGTGATATAAAATCCCATCTATAACCTGATATATATTACCAAATACTAGCTGTATATTTTGTTATTTATTGGAGTTATTTTGTTGATTTATATGTGAAATGCACAAGAATGGTATGAACATGACGTAGCACCTGTTAATAAGTGTATACCATGTACATGCATGTACAACAAAGCAAAAATTACGACTCTGTAGTAGGAGGAAGAGAAAACAAAAATCTGCAAATGTTTTTGAAGATTTTTGTCGGGGGGAGCAGGCATTTAATGAAGCCATAAGAATTCATTTTGAGGCCAAAGACGTATGTTTGGTAAACCTGCTTTTTTCTTCCTTTTTCCCCTCTCCAGCTCAAAACACTGGAATCTCAACTTTGTACAGGAATTCATATGGTGCACCTGCTGAAGATATCAAACATAACCAGGTAGGTACAGAGACAAAAATGCTACAGTTCCAATGTAACATTTTATATGGAAATGAAGAAAAATATCACAAAGATTGGTAAATCTTGATTAAAGGAACTGATTCACCCACTTGCACAAATGCTAGCAATTCCACCGGCTTCAAGGAAGCCATATTCCTTATGCTAATGGGTAATTTCAGTTAAATTTCAAAAACATCCAACATGTTATGATAGCATATGCAGAAAAATTATCCAAGGTGTGTAAGCCTGTAGTTCAGAATGAAGGCAAGAGGTGCTTGGGACCTGAATACCTTTAAAGTTCTGGATAGATGCCACAACCCTAGAAACATTCAAAGCCAGGCGGGATGGGACTCTGAGCAACCTGATCTAGTTGAAGATATCCCTGCTCACAGAAAAAGAACTGTGGCACTATTGACATGAATAGCAATCATATGAATTCTTTGGTCCCCAGGAATTGGACATTTTTCTGCATCTGTAGACTTCTGTTTCATCATCATGTGTAGTGGTACTTTATCCTTAATTATAACTCCTTAATAGTTTCACAACTTCCCTATGTAGTATGTGTTAAGTTAGAATCATAGAATAGTTAGGGTTGGAAAGGACCTCAAGATCATCTAGTTCCAACCCCCTGCCATGGGCAGGGACACCTCCCACTAAGCCATGTCACCCAAGGCTCTGTCCAGCCTGGCCTTGAATACTGCCAGGGATGGAGCATTCACAGCTTCCCTGGGCAGCTCATTCCAGTGCCTCACCACCCTTACAGTAAAGATTTTCTTCCTCATATCCAGTCTAAACTTCCCCTGTTTAAGTTTGAAGCCATTACCCCTTACAGTACTATTATCTAAAATGAGGCCAAAAACATTTAAGAAAATCACTGTAAATTCATACTAGTATCAGACAGGTAAATTAATATGCAGTAAAAAAGATTTTTCACCAATATTTTTTACAAGGGTACCTGAAATTTCCATTTAAGAGACTGATATTTCAGTTTTAATCCACAAACTTAAAGTGAAGAGAGTTTCTGATATTCTTTTCCCCCATTTCTCTTTATTCTTTTTTTTAACTAGACAATATTTCCTGTAGGACACCATATTTCTTTGTGCAAGACAGTGCATGAAAGTGTTTCTGCTTTTATGGCATTTAACAGGGAAATAAGGGTATGAAGTGTTAAAGCAGCAGATGCACTCTAATTGCAGTCATGAATCAACCAATTTGATTTGGGGGGTGAGAGTCTGAGCAAAACAAAAGAACCTAAAGCCCACTAGTTTTCCACCTTTTCCCACTTGCTTTCTCAATGAAATGTCAGGTTTATGACTGACATATAGGAAAGAATGATTTTAGCTTAAAAGAACCCAGAAGTACTACTTCAGTCCCCTATTTTAACTCAAAAAATGACCCTATCTTTTTGTCATATAAGTAGGTTGCTTCAGACAGAATTTTTCTCCTGCATCCAAAATTAAACACCTGTGTTTGAGTATGTGAAATTAAAGGAGGAGCTGAAGGTCCTGTACACCTGGCTAGCAGTTCTAGAAGTAGAAGCTAGAGTAGCTGTGCTCTCTTGTGCAGTTCTAATATTGCGCCCAGTCTTGTCAGACTGATCACTTGTGGCATTAAGGCAGCAGACATAGACAACATTTTGCACTCTACGCTTGGAGTCCAGTACAGACGTGCTTTACACCACAAAGTTTGGGCCGTAGCAGTGCAACTGTTCGTCCCTTCTTAAAGGAGCATTATCAACTTTTGCAGAGTCAGCAGGGTATGCATTCTCCTGCCACTATCCTCTGAGCATCAATATTCTGGGGGATGACCATTTGAGGGTTGAAAAGCTGCATCATTTTGCAGTCACAAAACTGCCCAAGCTTACAGAGGAGGCATAAAGCAAAGGGTGGCATTCCACTAAGAGACTTAGCATGTGTTTGTGGTTTTCAGATTTTAATTAAGTCCCAGCTTTAAAAAAAGAGACTGACTAAGGCTGTCTGCAAAATCTTTATGGCAAACCTAGGTTTAGGGGACCACCTGAGGGCTTTTTCTGCATATCATAAATATTTCAGCATCATGGCAACTTACTGGAGTGTACCAACACCACAAGATTGCCAGCACGAAGTGCTGAGGAGGTGGCAATATGGTTCTGCATACCATTAGCAGAAGAACACGTTTCAGAGTACTTAGCTTGAAATTTTCTCATGTCAATGCCCTGCAGACTATCAGTGGTTCTTAAGGATACAATATCACCCTAAATCTCGCTTTTGGCAAAGGCAGCTGCAAAATGGTTAGCATTTTTGGAACATATATCACTCCCATTCAGATTCTTCAAGGCTGAGTTTTGGCCACCAATGGCTGTGTTATATAGCTGCGAAATAGTAAGTTACACACAGACTGTAGTTACAAAAGTAACTGTAAGCTGTGATGCTCAAACTTCATTTGAAGTAAACCATCATCTTGAGCAGCAATAATATTAAATAATAAATGTATTTAATAATAACATTAAATAGATGTAATGAAATACAATGACAAGGCAAAGCTGTGGAATTAATTCAATACCAATACCTTGAGGAGCTGTTAAGCTAATGCACCATGTCGTACTTCCAGCTTGATAAATGTGAGATTTACTCCTTCTTCCATCCTGTTTCCCACAGTAAGTTGTATCTGAAAAACTGTGGGTATTACTCTTTCAGGTTTCAACACAGCCAGTTCCACAGGAGCCCAGCAGAAAAGATTATGAACCATATCAGCCATTTCAGAATTCAACAAGAAACTATGACGAGTCCTTCTTTGAGGACCAAGTGCATCATCGCCCACCTGCAAGTGAATACAACATGCACCTGGGACTAAAGTCAACTGGCAACTATGTCGACTTCTATTCAGCTGCTCGTCCCTATAGTGAACTTAACTATGAAACAAGCCACTATCCAGCCTCGCCCGACTCCTGGGTTTGAGACTTGGGCAGATACAAAAGCTCCAGGAACTGTGCATGTGCATGCATACCACAAGACATTTTTTTTCCTGCAGATTTAGTTTGTTAAAGCCTGTTCCATAGGAAGGCCCAGATAACCAGAATGGAAAAATTTAAGAGATTTTTTTAGAAGGCTAAAAGATACAAAAGCTAAACCTGGGAGTAATTAGAAAGAAATATATATATACATATATATATTTTACAGTGTGGGACAACTTTATTGTTGGCCTGTAGAGTCTAAAGTTTGGTGCTGTATATTGAATGTGGCTGAAGGAAGGAGGGAGAACATGGCAGTGGATGTGGGTCAAGAGTTAAGCACAAGTAACTGAGCAGCTTACATACTTTATGGGGAACAGCTTCTCACACTTTGTTTAATATCCTCATTCATTGTGAATCTAGGCTTCAAGTTGCATTTGGGGTTTCCTCTGTACAGCAAGATGTTTCTTGCCTTTTGTTAATGCATTGTTGTAAAGTATTTGATGTACATTACAGATAAAAAAAAAAAGAAGTGCATTGTGTATATTACACCAATGCCACAGTGTTTCTTCATCTATGGTTCTAAATATTGCTTCAATTTCAAATTTTGAAAGATGTATGAATTTCCAGTTTTTTGTTTTCTTTTCCCTGGTGTGTTTTACCAAAAAAAAAAAAAAAAGAAAAAAAAAGAAAAAAAAATCAAAAAACAAAAAGGAATATTTAGCAGTATTGTTTGTTCTGATATGTGAATTTGTTTGTGGCAACTAAAAACAAAAAAAGGAATTCAGCAGTTTCTGACAATTAACATTCATCATTCCACACTCCTTGTCAACAAAGTGCTTTTTCACTGCCTAAAATTTTAGATGTAGATATTTGAAATAGATTTTTTTCATTTATACCAGTTTTCTTTATGATGATACAGTGTTAAAAGAAAATAAATTACAATTGATCTGTCATCCATATTTGCTAAGAATGTCTATTTCCAAGAACCTACCATACAAATATACATTCTTACATGTGTGTGTCCACTTATGCATAGTATTCTGTGTGCGTGTGTGTGTTTGAGTGTGTGTGTTTGTGTGGCGTAAGACTTCTTCTCATCCAATGTTTTCCTTGTTCAAGCTTCAATTTTTATTTAATTTTCAGTTCTTTTAAACAGTGGAAACTCCAGTATGTGCTTTCTCTTATTCACTTTCTTAACCATTGATAGCAATTCAAAATTGTCTGGCCACATACTCACACAGGAAGGGGTTATCAGATTTTTTTCCACTGACTCCTTCACCCCTAGGTGCCACTTCCTTTAAAATAACATCTCTTGATCTTCTCTTGAGGAAATTCATTCCTCTCCAGCCACCATCCAACACGTGCTCAAGGAAGGCAGAGTTTGATCTTGCCATCTCCGTGAGGGAATGGAAAACAAAGACCCAACAGACTAAAGTCTGGAGTCTTCAGACTCTTCTGTTTTATAGAAAGGTCCAATTCCTGAACTATTAGGACAATCATTTGTTTTAACCCATGCCAAAAAGAAAATCCAACATCCAGAATATATTCCTCAAATATGAAAGATATCGATCCATTTCTCTGCATTTAAAGTAAAACTCACAAGAAATGAAAATGAGAGGGACAGAGATATTTTTTATTATTATTATTTAAAAGAAAAGGAAGCTAAGCTAGGAGGCCAGAAGAGCTGGCATATTCATATTAGCTCTTGGGATTCTGGAAATTAAAGAATATAGCATTTCTTCATTTCTTTGGTTCAAGCAACAGTTCAGCGTACTGTTTTCACAGCGTAAGACCCACCACAAATGGAGTAGTTGTAAATTGCTTCAGTTGCAGTTAAAGAGTTGTGTTAGGTTGCAAACATCTCCGTGGTTAGTCATTGTAATAGTCTTACCATCACCTGGCACACTTCTGGCTGTGCACAGGGGGAGAAGTCTCTCGCAAGTCATCGCCTGCTCTGTAGGACGCAGCCCAAGTAGTTCATGCAGGCGGGTGTTGTGACGTAGCATTGGTTTATCGGTAATCTAGGACTATAGTTGAATATCTTGGCAGCTTTTCCCAGTGTACGATATGTAACCTTATCTGCTCTTTGTAGTAAACAGGGGGAAAAAAATCGCATGCAAAAAAATTTTTAACACATGTAAGACAGGGTGGGTGGGA
>JANRGW010010612.1:0-49424 GCA_024733675.1 Psilopsiagon aymara
GCCCTTCTGCTCCCAACCCCGCGGGGCGCTCCGTCCCAGCCGCCATTGGCCCGCGCCCGCTCAGCTCCGGCTGCTGATCGGCCCGCCCTGCGCTGTGGCGCCGTCGTCGCCAGTCCATTGGTGTCAGAGGCCAGGCGAAGTGGGGGCGGGGCCTGCCCTGCCCTGCCCTGCCCTGCCCTGCCCTGCCCTGCCCTGCCGAGGAGCGGAGCGGAGCGGAGCGGAGCCGAGCCGCGCCGAGCCGAGGCAGACTGGCGCCGGGCCCGGCAGCGCCGGAGCCGCCCTTAGCCGCCTCACGGGCCCGGGCGGTGCCTGTGGGGTATTGTAGCGGGCGGAGGAGTCCGGCCGCCGGCAGGGCAGGTTCGGCAAAACCGTCCTCGGTCGTGGAAGAGAGAGGTCGGTCCCGGTACAGCAGATGCTGTGCCGCATTCCTCCAGTGGCGGCACGTCTGGAAACCGCTACACCCGCTCGGACGTGTGGGAGTGACCTCCGGGAAGGAGCGCACGGCAGGGAGTTCGGGTTCTCGCAACAAGCAGCTTCAGGCTTTGTTCCCACCTGCCGCTCCACACCAGAGGAGGAGGAAGAAGGTTACCAATTTCTCTGGTAACCTTGATGCGTTCCTTCCACCTAACAGCTTGTCAGCTGACTCTATAACTCTGAGTGAAAACCGCGGGTATTTTCCATCGCTAAATTCTGTGACATGATGTACCCACCTCCCGGCACCGACAGCACTGCTCCCTCCTGTCCATTTACCCACTGTTGGTACAATCATCTCCTCAATGTACAAAGGAAAGAGAGCTCTCTGGCTTCCCTATGTGTATTAACTCTGCCGCTCATTTTTCCTCAGCCAGTTCACCTTTATCTTCCTGTTAAAAATGTAATGAGGATAACATTTAGGTTTGGAGTTCTCTTTTTTTTTTTTTTTAACTCAGAGTGGATTCCTAAATAAATCTCCATCTTCCATCTGCTTTAGTTATTTATTAATTTAGATAACAAGTCTAGGGATTAATACAGGGCAGAAGGTAGAAGGTGTAGAGTACATAAAATAATAATAACCCCTGAAATCAATACATATTTCAGCAATTCTTAGAAGACATTCAAATGACCTTCCAGCCTAAGAAAGTCAATACCTCAAAAGCAAACACAAGTAAGTTCCTCCCTTAAAGACAGTAACATTTAGCATCTCATTGTTAGCCTTAGCAAAGGCTGCACTATGCAACTAGGAGGGAAGATTAATCTCCATGCTGTGTTACAATAACTGGCAAGGAACAAATTTCATTTCCCTAATGAACAGCTTACACTCAGCCACTGGTAAGATAGCACAAATGGCCAGCAAAAGTAGTTCATTTATTCTTATACAATTATCACAGAAATGGGTGAAAAAAATATAAGCAACATGAGAGGTAAAGCTGACCCCCAAGGAAACAAGCAACTGGAGGCTTATTAGATCACAGCACTGGAAAATTAAGATGGAGATGAGAAATCCACACTGTATACCAGTTGCACTACTGAAAAGATTATTCTTGCTGCATCCAGTCATTTATTTGATTCAAAATATTTTTCTGGCACAAAGAACAAGAACTTTTGCTAGGACCTCTATGCACTGTCTCAGAGGCAGTACACAAATAGTACTACAGCAGCCTTCAGTTCACCTACAAGTATTGCATCTGAGTACACTGAACAGACAGGCATAGGTGCGCTAACCCTCTTCCAACGCCTCTTGAGCTTGTGTGTCTGGGGATAGCTCTCCACATACTGCCTCCATCTGATAAAAATAAGTAACATATCACACACAGGATCAAACATCACTAGGGCTGTGTCAAGTTGTAACAAGTCCCTGTAATATGACTTCCCATTACATTATACATTAGAGCACAGATCATGTAACAATCATTCATTCAGCACTGCCTGAAGAGGAGTGAAAATGCGAAGCCAGTCTGAGGAACCCACAGGTTTCATACTCTCTGAATAAAAAGATGTATTTCTACCTAAAAAAAAAACAAAAAAAAAAAAAAAACCCCAAGAGACTAAACTCTTTAAAGTAACCATTACTGAAGAATGGGAAAAGAAAACAGATGCTTGTAATGCAACAAGGGTAAGACTATTGGTACTGTAAATTTTCATTTTGAGACACCTGGCCAAAAACCTAATCATGTTCTTGGGAGATCAGATCAAACAATAATGAATATATCCAGAATACATGCACATGTTTCTTCAAGCAAGTAAGGTGTCAACTCCAGAGCTTCACCAATTACCAGAGCAAAGTTCACAAGAGTTGGATGTAATAAAGGAAAACATCCCAAATGATGGTGTAAATTTCTTATTTTGGTTTATCATTCCATTTGCAAATTACACAATAGAATCATAGAATAGTTAGGGTTGGAAAGGACCTTAAGATCACCAAGTTCCAAGCCCCTGCTGTGGGCAGGGACACCTCATACTAGACCATATCCCCCAAGGCTGTCTTAACCTGGCCTTGAACACTGCCAGGGAGGGAGCATTTACCACTTCTTTGGGCAACCTGTTCCAGTGCGTAAATGATACAAATTAGAGTAACTATTTACAGTTACAGTATATCTGAATTTAGCAATAAGCAATAACTTCCACCATCCTACCCTAAATTAAAGCAGACGAGAATAATAAAAATTTCGGACGTTTCTACGCATGGTACTTGTATCATTAAGAAGCAAACACAGTAAAGTGGTGAACATCCTACACGTAGGAATTACAAAAGGATGTCTAACAAAAGAAAATGGGGTCATGTTCCCTGCAAGTTTCACAGTTCATTTATACTAGTCAATTATCTTTTCTGCTAAAATCCATACCACTGGCCATACACAAAAACCTTAATGTATGGTGAAAGTAGATGTTATCTAGTGCCCACCACAATGAGGTCCCTCCTTTAACATCAAGAGGAATTGCTTTAGCCTGTTAGGAGCAAGAAAATATTCCATACTTTGGTGTTTCCTTCACAGTGCATGTAACATAACATTATGAAATATGTCATCACAAATTGGAAATGAACAACCTAAATTTGTTGTTCACTATTTGAAAAAAAAAAGCCATGCTCTTTTAAAGTCAGCCTAATGAATGCAGATGTGCTATATAAAAGTACTGCAAACCCAAGGCGTCTTCAGTACAAAGCCAGGGTACTATTTATGTTTGACTACCTTAAAACCATACTTATAGCACATCAAGCTCATAAGGATGTACACAAATTTAACACAACACATTCTTGCAGATGTTGCAACTAAAGAACAAAAGAGTGAAGGATCTATTCCAAACCAGATACTAATATTGAGCCTTTTGCTTTCTTGATTCTGTTTTCTGCAACGAAGATCAGCCAAGAATTTTTACACTTTGTATTCAAAAAAATGAGATCATGTGGTTAGGAATCAAATTATCACATTAACATCTTAAACACAGGCCCCAGTTTTTTAAAATACTGTCTTTAGGAAACAAGCATATTCAGTTTCCAATATAAGTAGACATTACACAATCAGACTGGAAAGCCTAACTCAATGTTTACAGCGTAGGCTGCTTTTGTGTTCAGCTTACAGCAACTGCTACAAAATTCTGCTTCAGTTCAAAACAATTAATTACCCAGAAAACTCAAAAGACCAATTATCTGAACAGGTGAATGGATATGCCTTCATTTTCGTAAAAGTTGCTGCTCCCTCTGTTCTTGGCAGAGAATCTGCTCAAAAGCATCCGCAAAATTCTGGATAAAGCAGATCTGCACATAGTCTTTCTGAACACTTCTGTGACTGACTTGCTGAAGAATATTTAAATGATTTTCTGAAGCCAGGAATCATTTGTTTCCTTTTCAGTCACCAAACATCACTTGTGTTTAAAAATCCACATAAGTCACTTGGAGTTCCACTTGCTCAAAATTCCCATTTGTTTAACAGTTCTGCCTACTACCTTTCCTATTCTGAGTGTAATTTTAAGACAAATCTTGCTGATGCCAGGGGAAGATCTACCAAAGTATACTGTGTTTTTTAGTGACTTTTACAAAGTTACTTCTTAAAAAGTTTAATATGACAAGTTCTTGTAGCACTATTCCTGTGGCATAGAATCTCTTCGAGGATCTGATGCAATTCTCAGTATTGAGAAGGCATCACATCATCATTTGATTTAACACTACAGCAAAATAAATTCCTCATATCTTTATAATCATTAGATTCACAATTTGGTTGCAAACCTAATTCCCTTTGCCTTTTGTCACAGCCTTGCCAACTACAAATAATAGAGACATGCCCGGGATAGCAAAACCATAGTAAGTCTGTCATCAGTGAGCACACTACCACTACAGATTAAACACACTTCATTCTGTATCTGGCATACCAGAATTTTTAATCCCACATATAGCTGTTTGACATCATTGTTCTAACAGCAACTAAAGTGTACAAAGTGCAGGATGAAAATATGTAATTTTAGGATTATCTCAAGCTTTTTCACTGCCATTGGTTTAGTAAGAGCAGTGTAACTCATTTGGCTCACAATATCCACCACATCATCATCAATCCCAGATCCACATAAACACCTGCAACTCATCCAGCCTGTAAAAAACACAGAACAATGTTTACATTAGACTTGAAATGCAAATGGATTATTTCTCACTGATTGCTTCCATCAAGAAAGTAATCTAAAATTAACAGTAAACATTCTACCTATAAAGTCTAGTCTTCTACACTGAATACTTACCTCATAGACATGCAATTTATGTACTACTTTAATCACCCTCACTGTCTAGCACAGCACAAGAACTTAACTGTATGTACAGCAGGTGCACAGGTAACAGACATCAAGATCAGCAAGCCTGAGAATATAATGACTGTCAGGTGGCCTGGAAATACATGCAAGACTATGAGGTGTGTTTTTTTTATTTTGTTGGGTTTTCTTCTTTGAGAGCCCTACTGCTGTGCTAAATGTTTGAAAAGTCACTTTAACCACATCCTGTAATCAAATCATCTGGAGCACAGACCTGCAATTAGTTGTGCTGGACACTGGACTTTATCTGAACAAATACTGTATATGGCAATGAAGTTGAGAAGCTTGGACAGCGTTAAGAAAAATCAGCATAATGAAATACTGCTGGTGCAGTCATAAACCTTTGAGAATCTTAGCTGTGGTGTTAATTTAGTACTTTATGAAAGCATAGTAAGAAAGGTTAAAGGGCTGAGAGGCTAAAACCTGCTGTTTGAGGCAATTTTGCCCTGTTGGTGGCTAAAGCAGGTTGGGATTGCTTTAACCGCATAAACTATAGCCGGTTCTTCGACAGCATAATAAACTTAGTTCACATACAAGTGATTTTCCAAAGAGTTCTAAGTAATGTTAAATTTAATAGATACTTTATTCAAATGGCATGCCTTTTTTGTCCTTCTTCATTATGAAGTCATCAGTATAGTGTGTTTAGAGTATCAGCCACCACCCTTGCTTGAAAAAGCTGTTATCTTACACCTTCAGTGATACACAAACAAAACATAACATTCCTGGATTTGCATTACATATTCTCATTTGCATGCAGGCAAGAAGCAGCAATTAGTATTGCTTAAAGCCGGGGAGCTGGAGACACCTTTTTTGTCCCACTCAATAATAACTGTAATATGTTTTCTTAATCTACAGATTTATCTCAGAGTATATCGAAGAATAAATTCTGAAATAACTGAAGGCCCGTTTCCCTAGAATCCCATGTGCATAATACCAAAAAAAAAAAAAAAAAAAACCCCGCCAAAAAAAAACCCACACAGCCACTTCCATCACTGTCGTGTCTCCTGCAGCTTTTGTTCTAAAGTCTGATGAGCTGTATTGATTTGGGAAAATCATTCAGCTTCTTGGAAAACTAGAATCTACCTTACTCACCACCATCTATTTTGCTCTCATAAAGACAGCTGGTCAATATTCAGTGCAATGGTCAGGTAAAAGAAGCTCTGGTTTCTTTTATTTCTCTTGCCTCCCTAGTAACATTATTCTTTTCCAGCTTTAGTGTAAAACAAAATGGCATATTCGGAAGACTTGTTCCTGAGGGTGAGCTAAATGGTAGAACCTCTGAACAGAGCTGTGACTGAAATGATAAAGGCAAACTGGCTCTGTAAAACAGGGCAGCTTCTAATCAAAAAGCTTATATTCCTCATTGGTCATAATAATAATGTCACTATAATTTTTTCAGTGTATGTTTCTTCTAAAGACAGTCTGCCTAGCAGATAACCTGTAAGCAAGACCTAGATGCAAATGGACAGCTGGAAGAAAAACAAATGGTCCTAATCAAATACAAGGCTAAATATTACATTCATTAACAGAGTAATAAAAGACTCAGTGAAAACTGGGTAATACCCCAGAAAGTACATCAGATTGGGTCCCAAACAGCTTGTAGGTTTATCCACAACTGAATAGTTCTACTAAAATATAAGCTACTTAGAATGGTGATTTTGAAAACTATGAAGCCACAGTGACCAATATAATTTTCTCCTGTCAGATTTCTATCAAAGTGATTAGATTTTTGGCAGGACTAAGGAAACATTTGGATAAATTGCTGTTACACCTCCTGAATGTCAGACCACATGTTTGCAGTGTTTACCAGAAAATGTGCAGTCAATGTTATTATAAACTAACCATAGGTTTCTAATCTCCAGAGTACAACTAAAGATTTGTTTTTGCATAAACCTTACCTTTTCTTTGGCCAGAGTAACTGAACCACTTCACTGCTCTACTGAAGCTCAAGAATAAAACAATCTTACTTTATTTCAGCTGACACCAAAAATGCAAGTTGAAAATAACATCTGTGTGTTCTGAAGAAAACCAAATCTGTTTCAGAAATATTTTGTTTCTAGCAGATTTTTTTTCTTTTCTACTTCAGTAATCATAACTGTGATTCATATAGCCTGACACTGAAAAATGTCACAGTCTCAATTTTAGAAGACGGAAAAGCTGTTCTGTAATCCCCTTAATTTCCCACGTGCTTCTCAGGAAGTGTTATTTCAGCTTCTGTATTCCTGCTCTGTAGAACACACAGACACTCTTCTGCCTTCCACTACAGTGGGAGAGAAAGAAGACTCACAATCCACTGCCCCTCCTTATACCCTAGGTCCATATGTCACTTGAGATAAGCAACCGAACACAGGGCTTTTCAACTTGTCTGTCACACTCACTTCCTGCAGTTCATATTAATTACAGGATCTCTTCAGCTAGTATTTTTCTCCCTCAAAAGCAAGTAAACGGCAAAGGAAAACAAGACTGGAGTGTAGGGAAAAGTAATATTGCTTAAATACAAGAACTAAGAGAAAAAATGGAAACCCAAAACCATTATTTTTCACCCTGGCAAGCATATAGGAGTTCCTTTAATGCTTATCTGCCTCATTTCTATTATTCACCTCAAACACCAGACCACAGAAATATTGTTTTCATCAGCAAACTGTTGAGAAACAGCTTCAGAAGTAGAGAAGCTAGTATATATTTATGTGTGTATGGATGTGTATCTATTTAAAAAAAAAAAAAAAAAAAAGGAAAGAAACAACTTAAGGAAGACATACATTTTTTATTTTCTTCCTAAGGTGAGTATTAGGACATATCAGTAGAAGCTTATGTCCCAGCTCTGAATTCTGCCACTGCAGGAAAAATTCACTTAGAGAGTAAAAGCCAAGCAAATCACAGATGACAAAATGCACCTATAAACCTTCAGGTGTCTTTGGTGATTAGCTCCCCAGTGCTCTACATCATAATAAAGAGCTGCCAGGTGCAAATTGTGGTACAATTATTTATCAAACAGTAGAATAGCTAATGAAACATAAAGGAATGAAGACAGAAGAGGGATAATTCATGGAAAAGAAACAGCACGGATAAAGAAACAATTCCAAGCTGAAACCATGAAAATGCTTCCAAATCAGTACACTGCAGACACCAGAATTGCAGTCAAGCCAGGCAGACAATTCCGTTCAACCTCAAAGAGCTGCTGCTGATCCATGTACCTCACTGGGACTGAGAAGCAGAGCCTCATATAAATTATGATGCTTTATTTAAAGTCAAAGCGTTTATTTGCTTTTGTGCCAACTTCAGATTCTTTTCATCTCTAGCTACCAGGCCCAAGACAGATCACACTCCTGTAGCTCTGCTGGCAGCCAGATGTGGCCTCAGTAAATCTTAAAACCTCCTAACAAGCCGTTCTTTACAAAGGCCAACTGCAGTTACTAGACATGGTAACTTCTCTATTATTCCACTCACTGGAATTTAAAATAGCAATTTAAAGCAGTGGCTGAAAACAGTGAAATCTACTGAACTGAATTTACATCTCTCTCTGCATTAAGCTTCCTTTATTACATGAAGACTTCATTGTCCTCAGCCTGGGAAAAGGGTAAGTAAACACCTGAGACAGAGACATCAAAGACACAGGGGAGGAGAAAAAGCCCTAGCATTTGGGATTTCTTTTACAGAACTGCCTCAGGCTTTCTTATTACAGCAAATAGGATACAAGTCCCTCTTCTTACTTTGTTGAGTTTGTGTGACTTGCAAGGACACATCTTCTATGTTTTTGAAGGTAAACTCTGTTAATAAAGATCTTAATACAGTAACACTCCACTATAAAACCTCACAGTAAAATAAAAAGCTGAAAGTGGTATATAGTCAAGCATGGGATCTACATTAGAGTGCTATGAATACTGTAACTGTAAATAAGAAGGAACCAGTTCTGTACAGTATGATGAGGTCCACCATTCTACTTCTTCCTCTAAGAAAATCAGACCAAGGACCTTACACATACTAAGGCTCTTCTTCCTATACAACTGCATTTCATATTTGAAGTTACCTTATTGTGAGGTCTTTTGTTGCTATAGTTAGCAGATTAAAAACAAAACTACGCCTGAAAGTCCAACTTCTAGATTTGAAAACCACAAAACAAATACTATGCATTGCCAAGGCTAAAAGCTACATAATTTTTACTCTCATCCCACAAACTAGTTTTTTATTCCTTAAAGGAATAGTAGATAGTGCTATCCTTCCTGTTACAAAATTCTTCTAATTTTGTGAGGGAAAAGATGCCCAGAACATTTTACAAATATCCAGTAACACACTTAAGATACCAGTTCTGTTTTGTAAACAAGCCTAATGAACTGTGACTAATAGTTCTCCTTGAGTAGAAGAAAGGTAAAACAGCTTTTGTTAGCATCTACTGAAGCTAAGTAGTCATTTTGCTGGGACAGAACAAAAGTGAACTACTTATCAACTAACCAACTTCAATAGGTGTCAGTTCTGCAGAGCCCATGCAGTGTGATTTTCTTGCCTCTGTTTTAAATTCTCTCCCAAGTGGTTAAACTATTAAAACATCTAGTTAACCAGCTGGCTTATTCCAGCTGTTCATGAATACTGATGCAATGCAAAAGCAAGCTACTGGCAAACTGATTGCCCACTAGCGATCAGTACACTTTCTGGTAGGATTCTCTTCTGCCAGGAACTGGTTGTACTGTTTTCTTGTAAGCCTCCTTTTGTGCAGGCTGTCTTAATTTCTCCACTTACTAATAAGAGCCTGGCTTGTTGTCTCTGACTGCTGTGATCTGTGCTGCTACTACAGCTTCTCTTGGCTTCTTCATGCACTGGAGCTGATCAACCTTTGACCCTCATGGGTTTAGAAACAAAACTGTTTAGGCTTTTGAGGACAAACCACTGTTGCATAAAATGTAAGTAAATTTTTGGGTTCTAGGAATCCTAATGCAAACAGTTAAAATTCTCCACATTTCTTTTGGCAATGAAACATTCAAAGGATCATTATAGGTATGCACTCCCTCATTAAAGTACAACCAGCTTGATGATAGAAACATTTCTGTATTTTAGGAGACCATTTTCCAATGTCACTAAAAGACAAAAAAAAAAAAAAAAAAAATGAGGCTAGACTTTCAGATATGATTTAATTCTTTCCTTGGTCAGACAAACAATACCAAGATAAAGCTTGCTTTACTCCAGAATCTACACACAAATTTCTGCATAAACTGCTGACTGCACTTTGGCCTTATCTAAAACCTTGGCCCCAGAGGCTGATAAGCTCCGACCCCAGGTGGTATATCCAGTCCCCTCAAAAGAGGCAGAAACATTATTGTTTTGGGCTGAGGACAACATTCTGAAAGCCAATTAATCAAGCTCCCTGACAGCTTCTACTGCCCCCTCACATTCGGCCTAAGATAAACTTCATGGCTCCTATTGTTCACATTATTCTCTTTTTCTCTTCTCTGATGAAGTTAGAGCAAGTCCAAGGCGTCAATGAGAAAGAATGGCTATTATGAGCAGCTCAGAGTTTATTGACTCTGAGCTGCACAACAATGGCCCCAAAGCCTTGTCCATGAAAGTAACATATTCCTACTTGCTAATAATAACTGATAAAAAAAAATCAGCCCCTAGACACATACTTATGTGAAAGAAATGTGTAACATTGAAACAGCTATACTTATCATCTTTAGACTTCCTAAGAGAATTTTATGGCCACCATGAATGATAACCTTTCAGGCTCACAGAACTGTCATACAAATATTGGTATTTGGTATGGAAGAAATTTTCCATAACATAACTTGTGTATTAGAAAACCAGTGACCAAACCAGATGTGATCAGAAATATCCCTTGTGAAATTGTGCTAATGCTAACTGTGGACAAACAGATACATTCTTTAGTCACCCTACACTATTTCAGGATCAATACCACATTGTGCTCAAAATGGAAAAACACTTTCAGAACTAATCATGATGTCATTATTTTTCCCTAGCACTCTCCTTAGGTCTGAAGAGCATTTAACTCGGGCTCCTATATGTCTGACATGGAAGAATACTGACTTGTCCTTGAAAACATTAACCCTTAGTTATTACTATTATTTTAAAACTGTGAATCATTTCAGCAGCATGCATCTTAGTACCACCAAAAGGTCATTTACAGAGTCATAAGGTGCTGTCATCAAAGACACATAAACCTTTTCTTTTTTGGTGTGTATGAATTTCAACATTTCATAAAGTCTTCTATATCTTTTTTTCCTATTTTTTGAAGTTAAAACTGGAAAGAAAAGCAAACAAAAACCAACCAGAAAACATTTTTTAAGGAGGTTCCACTGGTATGAATGGAACTTGTGATCAAATAACAGAAACCAACTGCAGTAACTCCAGAGAACAGTTTCCCTGGATATTGAAGAAACAAAAAAAAAAAAAAAGAGTGTCACTTTTTCATTTTGTTTTATTTTTTATTTCTTTCTAATTAACTGAACAATAGTCTTAGACCATTATAACGTCAGCTTTTAGGAAAGGATAATCACATTTTAAAACACAGAATAGAAATTGACAGCCATAAGTGAATACTTGTTTACTGTCTTAGAGAGTGATGCCGTACTTTCAGTTGAACTGCTTCATACACGTATTTTTACTGCACTGACTTCATGATTGCACTGAACTGGTAAGAGATCAGAGAGCTTTCTGGGAAAATGCTGCCTGAAAGCACATCAGCTTCCTTCCGCTAAATCCTCTGATACAGCAGCTTGTCTTTTCAGCTGTCATTCAGTCCAATGCGGCTTTTCATACAAAATCAGAAGAGATCAAATGCAGACTAAAAACTTGTTTCAAATGAAGGTTCCCCCTCCCTCCCTGGCTTTCAGCTGAAAGCATATATCACTCCCGAAGAATGAGAAGAACTCGTAATCTGTAGTCCCTCACATAGCTTACTTTCAGATTCTGCTGAAGATGAAGTTTCAGAGTTATTTAGGTGGACACCTGAATAAACAGAACAGTAAGTACTGGTAGTGCTGAAGTGGCATAATAAAAATTAAAAACACAGCAAGCCTTTCAGTTTATTTCTGTAGACCAGTCACAGTATTAGTTACTCAAGTGTTTATCCCTATGAATAGCCTCTTCTTTCATTTCTTCCAAATAAGAACAATGCATGCAGCATTAAATTTCTTGTCTGTGTGGGGACACAAAACATGGCTGAAACTGGCAAAGCAGTGTGAAAAGCCACATGCTACAACACCCTGGACTGGACATTTGCAGTGTACAAGGATTCCCATTTACGGTGCTGTCAATTAGCTCTCACAGACACTGCATTCAGCCTGAGTTTTTTTGGGTTTTTGGGGGGATTTTTTGTTTGGTTTTTTTTTTTTGTTTGTTTGGTTTTTTTTGTGGGTTTTTTTTTTTTGTTTTCTTGTTTGTTTTTTGGAGGTTTTTTGTTTTGGTTTTGGTTTTTTTGATTTTTTTTTTTTTTAAAGGGAAATAAATGTAATGCTATTCTCGTCAGCTTACAAAGCTGAGAAGTAATGCTGCTATATTTAAACTAAATGCTGTTTTTCATGGGTGCTCTGTAGGATGAAAGACATCTGATTTAGAAAAAAGACAAGTGATTTTGCTGAGCTTTCTAAAATCAACACCCATTTTAGTTGAACAAAACAAGAGGCTGCTGGAGCACATTTGTCTCTCTAATGATGTATATTCACTAAATACAGCCCATAACCCACCTACTCAACAGCAGCTTTAGACAACTACCCTCACCCACAGATCCTTGCAATTTAATAAACAGTCATAACCAACAAATCTTTAATCAACAGCATGGCAGTAGGTATTCCTTTAGACTCCAGACCCAAAAGAGAAATTTGTCATTGCTTAAATAAATTTTAGAGATATAATAGATCAGGGCAATAAAGAAAACAGGGCTTTTATAAAACAAAATCGACAGAGAGAAAGCTGTTCCTCTAGACTGTGAGCATGCGTGCTGGGCTTATGTGTACTGAGGAGAAACAGACAATGAATGTTAGGAAGCATAAAATGACAGCCTTCTTTGCTTTTCAGGGAATGTAAATTCTATTCACAGAATGTAAATCTCAAATTCATGGTTTCAATCTGCATGTGTGATCACACAAGATTGATTTCAAGGAGAATTTGGAAGTATTTAACTCATTGCTCAAAGATGTGAATCCCATCTTGTACAATCATTATTGTAAAAATAGAGAGGGAAAAAGGGTGATGTTTCAAGGGCTCTGCCTATACATTTTCATTTTTCATACAGTCACAGCTCATTAAGCTTCCATTTCAAATATGCACCTATATGTATTGAAGCACCCAAATAAAGCTGTGTATGTTCCATATGTTTTAGAGCAGCTTAAAACTCATAATGAGTAATACAGCTTAAATGAAAGACATTCTTGAATATATTTGCCACAATGTAAATGCACCCATGCTTATGTTCCTTTCTAAGTGAGCAGGAAAACATCATTCAAATCCTTCAGTAAACATGGCAGCAGCTCTAATGTGGAAGCAGTGCTGAAAAGTTTCTGGAAATGCACATATAAACATTTCTAGACTTTGGCACACATGTTGCATCTCACAGTGGTTTTCTTGTAATTTCTTAGAATCTTTCTTGATACTTCACTGCTTACCACAAAAGCAAATCAGGTAGAAAAACTGTTGTTGTTAAATTAAGAAATTCCAACAAACCACATATTCTTAAGCATGCTGTGTCAAGCTAACACATGATAGTATTAAAAATACCTCTGAAGTTCTAACCTTCAGAAGCTGCCTTTTCTAACAGAAAACAGATCTGTTCTTGAACACAGATGAACTTTGTCCATGTCAGTAAACACAAACTGACTCTGTTTAAAACACAGAGGAAACTGGTTAATTTCTATCTCAATAAAATTTATGAAGCAATAAAAAATTTGTAGTACAAGCTGTGTGGTTTGTTTCACTTCCTTGTCACATGAATTAATGAAGAAAATTCTTCCCTGCATTCTGTTACACAGACTTGTGCTGGGGAGGGCATCATATATTGACCAACAGCCCCAAGAGCCTAATTTTGATTTTCACTCCTCACCCACAGTTCCTTCGAAAATTTGCGAAGGAACATTTTTATTTCCCATCTTTGTGATGACAGTGATTGTGAACACGATCACCGGTACACTGTGAACTGTACTTTGTAATATGCTGTAACTGATGGGTGGAGAAAAAAAAAGCAATGGTATGCCTGAACTAGGGTAACTGCTACCAGATCATACCAGTATAAACCTTCATCCTCTATGTATGATGCTGAAAACGACAGCTAACTTAAATTTTTGCAACCTTGAATAACATTAAAAGGGAAGGAGGGTGAAATATACTGAATGTCTGAAAATACATGCCTGCAACAAGCAGGAAGAGAAAAGACTGATAGAGATTTTATGCACAATATTTACTCAGAATAAGTATATCCCTTCAGTGCATGTTTTATTGTCATTTACATTCTCTCTGACCACATGAAGCAAGCTGTTTCTGACAGGCCACAAAAGCAAAGCTTCTGGGAGTGTTTTGTTCTTTCTCTTCAAATCTTCCACAGCATTAATTTCCTGACCTCTCTCCTCTACCACGATAATCTTTCTCAGAACAACTTCGCCCAGAGAGTAGCTAAGCCACTACAGCTAATGGTTTCTGTCAGGAAGGAAGGAAGTGAAATGATTCCACCATTATACTACATAGAGTAATCACATGGACCTCCCTTTTTTGTGAAGTACCAGCATGATGTATCAAACTCCTCTAAAATCTAGCTCCGTCAGTCCTAAAGTAAATGTTGCACCATTTAGCCAATGTGTTTTTTTGCTATACCCCTGCAGATTGTGGAGGTTCACTAGGCTGGATGTTCACACTCCTGTAGGCTGGGATACAACTGCATCGAAAGACTGCTCCCTTGCTCTGGGTCCTCCATGCTACTTATATAATAGTTGTCATCTTTCAAATCACCTACCTGCTTTACAAAGAGTAGTTTTTGTGTTTCAGGACACAGTACCATCTGAAGATGACCACCTGAAACCACAGAAGTAAGTAGCAAAAATAATACTGTATTGTTCTTTCCCTTAAGCTTTCTGTGCAATATTCAACAGCAGATTGAGGATGCTCAGAGGGAAGGATGGAGAAGAATTGCACACAATCAGAGTATTTCATCAGGAAAAGAAAGGAGCACTGACAGAAGGGTGCCAACGGTGAAAAGATCAGACCTCCATATGTATCCATCCATGGGTTCCTTTTGATGGACTACATTCCTGAGCAGTAGACAACCAAATGCAGTAACAACAGATGTCAGTACAAGAAGTTTGTAACACTTCAGGAAGGTGTGAAAGGAATAACAGTTGGCTGCCTTTCTCAACTTTCTGGCAGAAGCCTCTCTCCTCATCCAGAAGGCAGCAGAGGCTGTGGCACTTCTTCACAGTTTCACTGTGTTCAGAGGTTCTACCAATGATCTTCAGGTATTTTAGTCACCTATTTACTTAGATTACAGAGGCTGGGTTTCTTTCTCATGGACTCTCCTCTGTGACATAGACAGAAAAGAGTACTGGACACCACAGTAAGACCACACCTTTGTTTTAACTGTTAAAGGACAGAAGGACATGGAGGTCTTTCTGCTTCTTATAGGATCTGAACAGAAGCAGGACTTTTGTCCGTTGGCAAGAGCATATTTCCTCCTGGAAGAACTTTCCTATTCTGGTTTAAAAGCTTCTGCAAATGTCTTTTAGAGAAAGAAATGTTGAAATGACCTATGAAAACTCCACAGAAGGGGGACAACTTGCTTTTGAAACAAAGACCACCAGTGGAGATTTGAGCACTGAAGATTTGATAACAGGAACTGACATTTTCTTATCAAAGATGTGAAAACACCTAAAAGAGCTAAAAGAATATTTAAAAAAGAGAGTAAACTAGGATTTTAATAAACCTAATGGAAGGCATTTGTAGGGGGCTACATCTACCCTCCTTCTTTTTAGAGATTCTAAACAGGAGTGTAATGTATTTGCAAGCCAGTTCTTCACTGGCAAAGGTTCGTGGTTAGATAATCAAATGGAGTACAGACTGTTCTCTGACAAAACTGTATCGCTGACCAACTGAGAAATTCTTATGAAATCTCTAGACTTCATAAAACTTCCAGAGTGCAAGGGAAGACTGCAGAAAGATCCCAACTGAATGATGCATCAAAGAGAACATTGCTCGTAAAGCTCACTATTACTCTTCCTCTGTCACAGAAGAGTCAGCTATAGAAAAAACAACACAGAACTAAGAAAATAACAAATACTATTACTAATGGATGGTAGGAAATAATGAGGAAACAGTGAGAAAATGGAAAGACTAAGAGCGAATTCTTTCCCTTTATGGCTGGCTGCCAACTGTCTTAAAGATGCCATAAATAAAATATACCTATCTGTATCTTTGAGACCTTGAAGAGATTTTTCTTTCCTCTCCAAGCCAAACTCAGCATAAAACCAATACTCCACAATGAAAGAAAGAAACAAACAAAAATGCTAATGCATTTTCAGAAAATGCTGCTGGAAAAATATTTCATTGAAAATAGTCTGAAAAACTGAAGGAGAAGGGCAGTATATCTTTATTACTCTCCAAACTGTAACCAACAGCTGTCCTCACAGAAGATTAGTGTTATTTATGTGCCTCACTGAGTCTGAACGGTATTCTTGGATCTTAAAATGCTGTACTATGTTTATAATACTGCCTTCCCTCATTCCTCATAAGATAGCTTTGAAAGATTACATTTCAAAACAGCAAAGGTTACCAGAGAAGCGTCCTTCAAAATTATGAGATATTTACTAGCTAGGGATTGGTGTGAAAAAATAAAGTTTAAGCCAAGCACAGGGGTAGCTTTCCAGCAAAGAGTACCTTTTTCTTCAGCTGAATATGTTCAGCAGTTGGTATCTTCATTATTAGGCTGTCCATAAGAGTTGTTCTCTGTTCCGTATTTGGTTCCCATGAGTCCTTGATTAATAATGGTTTGCTGTAATTTATATATAGCCTTGGTTTAGGGTAGCACAAATTTCTTTTTATTGTTGTTTAAAAATATTTCACTAATACTATTCAAATGATTTTAAATCTAAAAAAAAAATACAGGTGACACACTGCATCCTGATTTCCTACAAAATTCCTGTTTGAGACGTAGAAAACCCAAACAAATTAATTATGAACTATCTTGCTCTTGGAAGCACTGAACTATACAGCTAGAAGAACCCCAAGTAGCTGTCCAGTTCACCCACCTACTTCTGAATTAGGGCCTATCCGAAAAGATGTTTGCATAGTTTCCTCAAATGGAATACTCCACAAGCTGCTAGACAGCCTGCTTCACAGCCTCATTATCCTTGCTGTTAGAAACACTTTTCTAATGTCTCACTTGAATCTCTCTTGCCACAATTTCAGATAGTTATTTCCTGCCCTTTCTGCCATGGTCACAAAGGCAGATCAACTTGTGATAAACAAGATCTTGTGACTTGATGCCCTCCCCAAAACCAACTCCCCCCCCCCCCCCCCCCCCCCCTAAAAAAAAAAAAACCCAAACAAAAAATCCTCAAGTAATTAATTTCAGTACTGTGATATATTTTCTAACAGATGCTCTGAGTTATTTTCTAATCTAGACTGACCTTCTTCAGTCAAGCATCAGGTTTAAATATTGCTAGAGGCAATACAGAAACTTACTAAATCCTGTCATTAGGAACATAATGCTATTTACTAGTCTGTTCCACCTAACCTGTATTTCCTGCATAAATCCACTGTGGCTGACCCGGACTCTGTCATAAACACCTTATACTACAGCAGTAGTTAAGTATTACATGTTTTTCAAAAAGTATTTCAAGGAATGAGTGTGGAGGGTAGATTTTGAAGGACCAAAGAGGAAAAAGACTGTTGCACTGCTTTTTTTTCTTTTTTGCACCACTTATAATAAAAACCTCTTGTGAGGTCTTCTGAAACAACAATTCAGCAGAGTGAATGCTGAAGCCACTGAGTCAGCCCCTATAAGCTCTTTTTTTTTTTATTTTTCCTTTCCAGAAAGGCAGCTTTCAATGAATCCATTTTAAATATTTTTCACCCCCCCTCCCTAGTTATTCTTATATAAAAACTTCCCCTTACAGCCCTCTCTCTTTGGAAATTTGGTAACCATAGTTTCTGTGTCCTGCTGAGACTTGATATGCACAGCTGTATTATACCTGCTATTAAGCTGCTGATAGCAGTGTTTCTGTTGCAATTTATGAGAAATGTCAGTTGAAGGCAGAGAGTACTGTACACACTATATTTTCCCAGCTGGATACCTTCGTGAACGGAAAGAAAAGCATGAATACACATGCACCATATGTTTGGGGGAGGGTAGGAAACAGACTGCAGGAAAAGAAGACTGCAGGTTGGATGTGATGTTGGGTGGTCTAAAGCCGGTGGAAAATGAACATGTGAATGGGAAAATACTTCTGACATTATCAGAAAACACCACAAGTTCTAATGCAGTCCTTGGTGCTACATCACCAATACAAAGGCCTTGCTCAGTTGCCTCTCTCCCTTAAGCGTATAAATTGAATTGTTGCATTTTGAAAACTGACACATTCATCTGCTTGTTTGTGTGACCCAGGCACCCACCCAGTAGAAAGAAAACCAAGTCACCAGTCACAGGAAATGCATGTCTCATGTCTCATCATGCTCTTCAACAGCAGTTTACTTAACTTCAGTTTTAGTGGTATCATACAGCAGTACATTTGTTTGTAAAAGCATTTTCGCCTCTCCTGGGTAACAAGGATAGCAATTTCCATGTTTGTTCTTCACATTGACAGTTGAAAGCAATAGATTTTACAACAGGTGAACTGTTCAGCAAGGAGAGAATAGAATTTAAAGAAAAACATTGGATCTGTCTCTTAAAAACATCATGGGATCATAATTTTTTCTACAGCAGAAAACTGTTGAAGATTACAATAGAACGTATTCACCAAATATTACTACTCTTTAAGCACTGCCTCTCTGCCGATCAGAGTTTCATGGCCATGACCTTCACTACAGACTATGGTACTGAACAGAAGGTTTGCAGATAAATAGTGTAACAAATCCCATAATTTATGTCTACTTCACAGTCCACACTGTACAGAAATATTCACCTGTCAGTAAGGAACTACTCCAGATATAAAAGTCACTAGAAAAGAAGAGACAGATTATTACAGCAGCGCAACCATTCATTATGGAACATATGTTGTTCAAATAATGTATGCACCTTCCCCTGAGTTATCAACTCTTGTCACTAGTAACTAGCTTCCAAATTTGCAATTAATCTTTGTCATTCTCCAAATCACCTCCTCCATTAGAAGCACACAACTGAAAATAATAAAAGTCCCAAATCTACTAGAGTTAAAATGCTCCCAGTCAATCTGAGGATAGAGTCAATTACCATTTAAATAACAACAGGAAACTCTTTGAAGGAATGGCCTTTTGATCTCAGAGATTCAAATGCTGAACAGTGAGAATCTGAGTTCTTAAAATTTCCAGGGAAAAAGCTGCAAAAAAAAGAACTATGACCCAGACTGTCAATCATGTGCTTAAATCCCTAGCATTTTTACTGTTAAACATAGCTCTTTTAGCATGTAATTAGTGGTGATGTCATTATCAATACCATAGTCAATTTATGCTTAAGTAACTCTTTTCTTGCAGGTCACTTTGGTGTGGAGGTGCAGGGAGTAGCAGGAAGTGAAGGGGAGACAGAACAAGGGTGCAACATGAGCTGTATTTTTCATTTCTCCCCTTGTGGAATGTTAAATTTAGGATTTCCTAGTTTTGATCAACTCACACATGGCTGTTAATACAGATTTTTCAAATTTGAATGCCTTGTTAATTTCAAACACAAACCAATGTAAGGTTAAATGGCATTAAAAATCTCATTTGGACAGATTTATGAACCCTGTGCCTTCTGAACGGCAAAGGCAAACAGTGAAACAGTCCTGAACTGCAGTTCAAATTCCTGTCATGTTTTAATCCTTTCTCTGGAGAGCTGTGAAGGAATGATGCTTCGAAAAGTGCTTTAGCCTTTGACAGCCTATGGAGTTTGCTGATGTCACACTTCCTAATTGACACAACACAGGGTCTGCTACAACATTTGTTTTACAAGCGCACATTTCACAGGAAACCAGCTATTAATTTCCGAAAGACTTACAAGGCATACATTTCCAAAAAGGGAAAAATAAAACTGCTACATATCCATACAAATCAAAATTTACAGAACCGTGGCAGCCAGCCAGCAAAACTACTCCAGGTCTGCTTTCCCATCTGCTTGGCCCGTTAACTGAAAGAAAATAAAATCTAATTGCTCCTTCTGCAACTAATTCTCTGAAGAACTCCCTAAAAAACAACTTCCATGACACGATTTCAATAATGCAGAATGCCTTACAAGAATCAGTAAACTTCCTAGCACTGTGCAGACACACAAAAATGGGTATTGAGCCAAGAACAGCCCCTCCTCCCCCAGAACTAAAAAGGCACTGTGCCAAGCCATTTATTACTGATCACAAAACAGACTTTGCTTGATCCTTCCAGCAAACTACACCTTCCAGCAGATAAATTTGGCCAAATCTTGATACTTCCGGTCTCAGCATTTCATTTGAGGCTACAGCCCTTGGAGCAGGGAGGGCAGAAATAAATGTGTCATTGATCCTTGGTCACCCACAATCACAGTATTAATATAGATGAAATTAGTGCTGGATTATGCAGGTTTGTGAACTTGCTGGCACTGGGGAGTGCACAAAATTCCTGCTGTTGTCTCTGTTAAATGGGAGGTAACTTACATAGATCAACTGTCTGAGCAGTTGAGGTCAATAATGCCTTAAGCTATTTTCCTGCTGGAGCCTTGACAAGTGATTCTCAGTTTACGGCAGTGTACCACATCAAAATCATTACTTTTTATTTTAATACATAAATGAAAAATTCACAAAATAAAGACATGCACAGCTTTTGTCTGTCTACCACTGCAGTGGTATCCAGTAATTAATACAGGTTTCTACTTCACAGATGAAAAAATAATTTTACTAGAGGCACTTTCAACAGCTGCCCATAAATCAGCCCAATCTCAAGAGTTCAACTCAAGAGTTATTGTGTCTATTGTGCATCTTAAGGTTCAAAGAAAGATTATTCATGCATTCATTCATAGCCAAGAATGTATCCCAGCAATGAAACTTACCCTTCAAAGCTGACCCAAGCTTAACCACTGGATTGACTAAATAATTTAATTGTTGAATGATATGCTGTATCCTTTCTCTGGAGATTGTACTTTCGGTGAATTTAGTTAGGTTTAAACCAGTGGTATGTTAATGGCACATATTCCAAAAGTGTAAGCAGCTGCTGCCCACAGACATTGCCAAACTGAATAATAGGAATGCAAACAAATCTCCCCACGCACAGTTAGGTTTTTTTGAAGTATTTAAAAATTGTAGGGTTACAAAATTACTTTTGTGGAAGAAAGAAGCAGAAAATAGATGAAAGCAAAGCTGTTATTTACAGAGAGCCCCTAATAACTGAGTAACGCTGCCAGTGTAAGAACATTAATTCTGTCACCTCCTTTTCATACCCAACAATTAATTTTCCTTTCTGCACAAAAGCATTTCTGAGACTAGATGCAATCATGAAAAGAATAGCGAGTGTTCTCCTCACATACTAGAAAGTCAGAAGAGTCCCAGCATTAACTTCTCTCCTGTTAGGAGAAGCTATCCAGTGCAGCTAATTCAGTCAACATTCCAGCCTTTCCTCGATACACTAAGCCAATACAACTAGACTGAAGATTAAGGAGAAGGGAAACAATTACATTGTGTGTTACTGCCAAGGATGCAAAGACTCTAAATCTCCTTGAAGCTGAAAACAAATTAGCAGCTTTGCCTGCATCAAGCTGTCTGTCCAAACAGAGGTTTCTTTTCACAACAGCATTTCTAACTGTGCTCCTTGAAGATAAGCTTTGGAGATATAAAAACATTTTCTCTAAGTTATTTCCTGCCACTTGCTTGTCTAGGCCAACAGAACCATCTACAACCCAATCACACCCACTGCTCTGCACAAACCCAAGCACAGATTTATTCCCACCCTTCAAGAATCCCTCTCCCCTCCTTGTTTTTAATAATTTCATGTGCCACTTGCACGGGCAGAGTCAAGATAAGAAGAAATGGAATTAGTCTGAACCAGAGTTCATATTTTATAAAAATGCACCATCACTTGGTAATTCTGAACCTCCGTGCCACCTTTAATCTTTATCTGAGGGAGTAACTGCCTGTCGGTTCTTGTGGAAAAACCTCCAGATGGGGTACCATGAAATAAATTACTGAAATGCTACACAACTTCACTCCCACTGCCAGTAGGAATGTGTTTGCAGGGGCGGTGTAGTCACTCAAAATCTGTTTCAAGTCCACTGGCATCTGCAGTTTCTCTGGTTGGCAAGAAGCCATACCTCAGTATAACACCACAATGGTTGAAGATGTCAGAATTTTGAGCACTGGAGAAAGGAAAATTCAAAGAACCTGGTCTGCATTGCTTTTGTGCCAAGCACGCACATACACACACAACACTGAGGAGACAGCTCTCAAATAAGATGTAAAGGTTTGCTGTGAGAAGTTTCTTGAAAGATGGGCTGGAAGGAAATGCCTGAGGTCCAATGAATGCCTCTGCCCTCACATGCTCAGTCCTCGGGAGCTGGCAGTTCTCCATGGACCTCTCAGCCTTTCATCAGCATTTGCCGGTACAACTTTGCTGACACCTTTTCTCTCCCCACCAGGATGATGTTTGAACACTTTCCCAGCTAAATCTGTTTCTAACAAACCCTGACTAGCCAGACTAATGAGAAACAAACTGCTAATGCCACTCTGTTTCAAAACCAAGATCTTTCATCTTAGGTAGCCTTCTTCCACTCCAGAAGAAACAGGGCCTACCTGAGGCTAGCAAAAATTGGTTAAGTCGAAAAAGCTCAGACATCAGCTACTGTCAAAGAACTAAACAATACTTGCCACTTCAGAACCCCACAAGTCTGACTTACTTAAAAATACTGAATTTTTAATTTTTATAAGACTACCAAGGAAAACTTTTCTTTCCTTCATACAGCAATAGAAAAATGAAAGGCTTTTTCAAGCGTGTGCAGACCAAGCTGAAATGTAATCCTCTCTTTCAGGATTCAACAAAAATGATCTGACTTGCATTAAGTAACAAACAGTAGCTTCTACTGGCTTTTAGTTCAGGTTGTATCACCTCCAAATACAGGTCAATAGCTGGGGATATCTGCAACCCAGAAACAATTGTTTGTTTGGGATTTTTTTGTGTGTTTTGGTTTTTCTGGTTTTGGGGTTTTTTTTCTCAGGCTTGTAACCCCTGACACTTTACTTACTCTGAAGCTAAATGAAGTCTGTCAATGTCCAGTGGTTCTTCCGGATGAAACTGTCTTGGGTGCTCGCATACTTGTATTGCTCCACTGCCACAGGTCATGGTTTGGACAAAATTCCTCAAAGAGCAAGTATTAATTCATTGCAAAACTTTCTCATAAACCACGGAACCTGCAGTTGTAACTTTCTGGACTTCAATAAAATCGTAGAGAACAACCTAGAAAGTTGGGTTTTCTTTTTAAATCCATAATACAGATTAGAAGTAAAACTCTGCTAAAGGTTGACACCAGCTTATATCTTCCCTAAGGAAAATAGCTCATTTAGTGAAACCTGAGACTTTCTTTCTGTTTCTAAAACCTCCCAACTAGAGGGGGCCACACAGCCTCAGGCTTTGAAATATCCACAAAAGCCAGCTGTATATGAATGCAAGGTTAAGAAGCACAGGTCCAGTCACTGTAGGGGAAAGTAAACAGGCAGTAAAACGTAATTACTTGTTTCTACCTACTTAAATGCTAAAGTAAAAATGACTGGGTGAAAAAAACAAGAAAAACACCTCTAGATTAACTGAGGACTGATCCGGAACTGCCCCCACTTGAAACCGATTCTCCACAACCCTTGTTCTCAGTGCGAGGGACCAGCTACTGAATCACCAAGTACTTGTAACTAATTTCAGCTCCATTTTATTAATGGAAATTTTTATACTATTAGCTAAGTCACTAAAAAAAAAAAAATGGCCTCATGAGCCTGATAATGCTCATACAGAAACAACAAAACTCAAACAAACTCAAACACAAATACTGGAAAAAAACACCCCAAGCAAAGTCCAGCAGACCTCCCAACAAAGCATAACAAGTAACTGCTAACTATTAAAACAAAATCAAACAAACGTAAGGGAAAAAAAGGCTTTTCTTAAAAATTTATTTTTGTTCTGATCAAATCTTTAACAAGGGTGGTAAATTCTGCCATTAAAAATTAAGACTAGAGCCTTTTATTTCAATAGCTATATCCCCTTAAAAATTCTTTGTTATTTAAATTTACAAGTAATAAATTTGTAAATACAAATCAGTGTTACTTCTGATGGACATAAAAGTGTTTCTTCATTAGTTGATACTCCTAAAAAAAAAACAAAAACAAAAAACAAAACCAACTCAAACACACAGAATTAAAGCAAAGTGTTCTCATACTGACCTTTTGGATTTATTCCGTTTGGTTTCGGTGGTATTTTCCCCTAAATCTCGTGGCATTTGGTGATATAAAAATTGATGAACCTCAATTGTGGTTTCCATTGCAACACTAGCTTTAGTAAATCTAGACCTAGCAATTTCCCTTAAGCTTTCCTTTTTTATATATATTCTTTGCTATCACACTCAACCTCTGCCTTTCCTGTCTCCTTTTTTTAGAACAAAAATATAAACTGTAATCTTTTAATAACCCCAAGGGCCAAAGTATTCTTCACTGCTCAAACTTTTTCAATGGAGGCTTTCCTTCTGCTTTTTGGATTGCCTCTTGTCACCAAGAGCTCCAGACCAGTGGATAGTTACAACCACATTAGAAGTAACTGGAAAGAATTATGAATATACCCTCAGGGTGACAAAATGTAAGTTACCAATGACTATAAAAAATGAAAAGCTGGTTGTGAGGCCAGCCACTGATCTTACAGAAGCAAGTTAGTCCCAATGCCAAAACCAGCTTTTCACTATACAGTCTGAAACAAAAGGAAAATTTCATAATAAAAAAAAAATATTAAACTGGTTTTAATCTGCATTAATGAAAACACACAGTTCTGCAACTGAGAAAACTTCCTATTGCTCACTACTGCAGAAGACCAGCAATACTTAAGAGCATAACAAAACTGGAAGACCACAGCTTGTCCTAAGCAGTTAAACTAGTACAAAGTTAGAGTGACTGTGAGAACATCTTTAAACAAGTTAATAATAAGTTAATAAGTTTATAAATGGTTAATAAATAAGTTAATCCCTGAACCACACCAGTTAAATATACCATTTTAGTTGTGCTTTCATTCCATACTCCAGTGGTATTTATTTTGTAAGAAAACACTTGCATAAATACACACTTTCTTCATTAGCAATCATCCTTCTCCCCTTCTATCTACAAATCCAAACACCACACGTTGGAAGTATTTTTTACTGGAATGGTCTCACTTCTAAGCAATCTGCTGAATTGAGATTTTGCTTTTGAGCAGTAAGTGCTCAAAACTGTTGCTTTTCTTAAGGCAATTCTTTCAGTGTTCATAACCTCACTGCTTGAGCAGGCTCAGTTTCACATCCAAATAGCTCCAAGCAAATATTTCAGTTAGCCTCCTTCCTTTCTCAATGCACCCTTCCTATCCCCATATGCTTGTTTGTAAAAGGGATAATTTTCCATGTACGTACAAGCAGTGCAGGGGAGTATTCCTTTGTAGAAACCTGGCAATATAAAACTTTTATGTAAGCACTGTCTGGAATTTGTAAAGTTTTTTCATTCTCTGCTCCAGGTTATACCAAAAGAGTTGAACCTAGTCTTCTCACTGAGCTGTAAAATGAGGCATTTGCCAAGTTCCTTTAGAGAAGCTGAACATTTCTATCCTGGCTAAATAAGATCCTTTAGATATTTTTGATCAGTTATTGCAACTGTACTGTGGCTATGCTCTGCTTAGAATTACATCTGCATCTCTAAGAGTGAAGTAACCCGGAAAGTACTAGGCAGTAAACAAATCATACATCCCTCCATGCAATAGCCATGCACTGCCTCTCCAAACAAAGCTGTAGGACTAGCGCTAGTTAGACCCTGCATGTGTGTATGTTCAAGAAGGAACACTGACATTTAAATATCAAATTTAATTTATACACAAATTTCCTAAGTGCTTTTCTTCCAGTCATGGTGTGCAGTTTTCAAAATTCTTCTGAAGCAATTGTACTGGGCAGGAATGGAAGAGATAATAAATTAGCTTTACTCCATTAAGAAAGCCTGGAAATTAGCACTGTTTGTACCTCATTTTTTATCTTCCCTCTCTCCCCCATGTTCACCAATCTGTGATGTTTTCCATCACCTACACAAATGTTTTAAACTTAAATTACTATTTCAATGAATGAGTAATTGAATATTTCTGGAAAAAAATAATGCTTTGAAAAAGAATCAGAATTAAACTCAAAGAGGTCAACATATCTCCCATCTGACACACAGCTCTGCCAACAGGGAATATCCATAGCCTATTTTGCATTTCTGCTTCACTAAGAAGGTGTATACTGACATGATTTATCTACTGTTTGCTGTGAACAAAGAGCCTGCAAAGGTTTGGTTACCAATAGCCCAGCTGATTCATGGCATCTCATTAAAGCCACATCAATTCAGCCATGTACACGTGGTTCATAAGAGCTAGTCCCAATGGTTTAAAACCATTTGAAGGAACTTTTGTAACTACATGAGTTTGGGCCCTATTTGCTTCATTTATATTATATGAAATTAGTATCAGATAGACTACAAATGGTTTTCCAATTGGAAAATTGAAAGTATCCAACAGGGTCAAGGTTAGACTTGATGATCTTAAAGGTCTTTTCTAACTTAAATGATTCTATGATTTGGTCAAAACCAGTCCCTTTTCTTGTTCTCTCAGCACGAACATTTTGTGTGACAGCAATACAATGCATCAAAATTAGAATACTGCCATACTGGCTTTGACCAAGCAGTCCATCTACTTCTATCTTTGCTTTAACACTAACCAGTATTACATATTTCAAATGCACAAGAAATACTGCAGAAGCCCGCTACAGAACAAAGTCAGAATTTATGTCCCTAAACAAATGCATATACTGATAAGGTCACGGAAAATACTGGGATGATCAGAAAGACCCCTCAGTGTACCCACTGCTAAATTCGTATCACAGACTAAATCCTGTAACATTAAACTCTTAGAATTTTTCTCAGATAGTCTGTGTACATCCCCAAGATCAATCTCCCAAACTCCTTTTATAAAGTAGGTAGAGCTTCAATAAAATACAAACATTTTTGTGCAAGTCTCTGGCTTACCTTTGTGAGTTATAGCCTGTTTCTCTTTTGCTACAAGGTTCTATGTAACACTTACTAGATGCCCAACTCCAGGTGCCTTGGACAATACAAAAAGACACTTAAGGTCTGTGAAAATTCACTTATCTCAGGCTTCTTTAAATCCACTGATTTATTGAGTCTGATATCACACGCAGTAGAAAGATGAAAATTTAAACATAACATCTCAAAATATAAACACATATATAGACTTTTTCAAAACAGATGACATTTTTATACTGGCTGACACTCACTCTGGTCACCAGGTAACTCAAATGTCAGTAGAAAAAGCTGGATTCTAGCTATTCTGTTAAAACAACTGACAAACCCAACCCTACCTCCTCCACAAACCACTTCTCTGTAATACAGACGTGACAAAGCCTGATTATCAAGAAATGGGTATCTTCATGCTTCTCTCCTATAAAAATACCCACTGTCCTTCAATTCTCAAGCGAATATGGTTGTTAACAATGCCAAACCAAAGCCTCCTGTATGCAGGAAGTCAACGGTCTGTATTACACAGAAAGGAGAGAAATATAAATGCATCCAGTCTGAAAGATTACTTGACTTTGACAACTGTATTACTTGGTTTAATAAAGGCTATTATCTTTCTCTATAAACCTTGCCTGATCCCAAACCAACAGTGTGGTTTAATTGTATATATCTTAATTTCATAGAATCATAGAACGGTTTGTGTTGGAAAGGACCATAAGGTCACCTAGTTCCAAGCCCCCTGCCATGGGCAGGGACATCTTCCACTAAACTAGGTTTCTTCAAGCCCTCTCCAACCTGACCTTGAACACTGCCAGGGATGGGGCATTTCCATTAATTACTGTACTGTTCTTTGATAAAACAGATTTTTTAAAAAAATCTCAAATTTCTGCATTTGCTTGCTCATGTAGTTGACATGGCATTGCAATTTTCATTGTTTCATCATGCCTTTGTATTTGTGAAAGTAGGAAAATGTGCTTGTTAAACCACAAGAATTGCTAAGAGGAATCAGAGGCAGTCAGACTACTTCTCTCTCATTCTTCTATTTCTATAGACACATACACACCCTTACCATAGATGTACAAACACATACATAACCAAAGACATTTAAAACAGGCTATTCTTTTAAAATAGTTTTTGCAAACCGAACACCACATACTAAGGCAGGAATGAATCTATGTCAGCTCTTTGCAACAGGTATGTTTTCAAAAAACACCTATCCATATTAGTTGCAAAACAGGCTGGGTGGGAAACTCATATTCAACAAGTACTAGGCATGCCTCTTTGTCATGTAAGTGCTCTCCTCTCTTCTTGTTTCTCTTTTCTTTGCTGAAATTTTCAGCAAAATAGTGTCAGAACTGATGCTGGGATAAATTTGGAATATCCTGGAGATGATCCGATCAGATTTCTGAGTTCCAGCAGAGTCCTATTTCTCACATTTGACAACTAGTCTCAAGTCATAAAAATCAACAAGTTAAACCTAGTAAGAGGACACTTTAAAAAATACAACTCATTTTCCCATTACTTGTTACTGAACAACAAGTGCATAGTGTACTCCAGCTGCACAAAGAGGAAGAATATCAGAGCAGCAATGTGAGAACTCTAACACTGCATGTAGACAGCTTGTTCTGCACACAAAGGCAGCAAGGTGATGGATGGCTGCCTCCTACAAAGTCTTCAGCCAAACAAGACATCATCATCAGAACTACTGCTTCCCACATCTAAAGGCAGACTCTACTGCTAGATGCAGGATCAAAACCAGGACATGACAGAGGGCAACTGTGTGTGAGAAGCTAAACAAAAAAGCATGCAATAAGCAATTTAGAAAGTTGGTTGGTGGTTTCCCTTTTTTGGGGGGATCATTTTTACTTCCTCCAGGCAGTAAGAAACAATTACTGCTTTCTTCAAAACTGTTTTTCCAGAAGATAATTGCATGATTTGGTAAGTACCTGATTCTAGATAGAGCTTATTTCTCAGTACAGAAGTACAGGTTTTTAGCAGCTGTTTCACAGAGTATCATAAGAACCAATCAACCAAAAAACACACTCCAGCAACACTACTAAGCTGTTTTTTGTGAAGGAGTTTTACTGTAACTGGATGGTAGTTTCTGATGCCAAACATCTGCATCAGCTGCCAACTTTCAGGTTGACATGCCCATAACCATTTCTCATCTCACTACTTCAGGGTAGCCTCAACTAATTCCTTCAATATTATTATCTAAAGCCATTAACACCACTGGGGACACATTATCAAATCATATGGTTGTATGCAGATAAAAATGTCTACAGCATACATATGCAGAAATTAAACACTACACAACTTACTAGTGCAACTGAGAAATGCCCATGTGATAACTAGCAGTCTCAATTATATGAGTAACTGGCTATGGTTAGTTACAAAGCCCTGTAATAAAATGTGACAGACTTCAGATGCCAGCTTCCCTCTACATGTCTTAAGATTGAAACATGCTGGGAAAAATAGTGTGGTTTATTAAATCTGTCGATCAAGTGAACTGAATAGATTGGCATGGAATAAATGAAAAGAGCTGTAGTAACAATGCTCTTTTGATCTGCCAGTTTTGTCTGAAATCCAGTGCTGCTTTTTTCCCGCACTTTGGAGTGATTAGCTTAAAAATATGACTAATAAAACCAAATATCATTCTTTTTCTGACCTTGAAGAACTAATGCAACAGAACATGACAACTTCTTTGACATTCCTAGAAGAAAACTGGTTATTTCAGATACCAAAAACACTCAAAACTCGAATTCTCAAGTATAAGCCTTGTCCTTTTTAAAGCATATATTACATTTAAAAATGAGTTCTATGTATACTACGTTTCCATCTTTCTCTACTCACTCTACCATTCTTACTATAATAACTGTGATCAACACATCCTTTTGTATGTGCATTCCCACAGCTAGTTGCTGCAGCACATTGGTTCATAGTTCCCACGTACCACATAGCATGCAAACATGCTACAAGCCTATTCTGATCACCTCTAAACGCATCATACTAAAATCAGATGCAAAGTAATTCAGATATCTCAAAACACGTCAAAGTTGGAAGTGCTCATACCTTAACTTCTTAGAATTGTTTTATGTTAAAAACTTATCAGATATATCAACAGCTAGATAGGTATCAGTTTGCATGTATGTTTTTAATAGGCTTGGAAAGCAGTGAAAAGAGTGAATATGAAACAAACGTATTGCATCATAAAAGACATTTTTTGTTTCAGTTGGTCATTATGAACATCAAGATAGCTTTAGATATCACCAATTACAAAGACTGCAGTTAGTCTGGATTTACACCAGTTTAGGAAAGGTCATGTTCTGGCCTAACTGAAGTCAAAATCAAAACTAGAAAATTGAGTATCTGATAATCTTTCTTCTGTTACAAGACAAATAGAAGACCCATCTGCACCCTGTTTCCTAAAATCTGGCAGAAATGGCTTCATACAAGCTGCTATGTAGCTGCTTTCATGGACATGTCAGAAAATTTGAATGCAGATCAATATATACATACATGTGCACCTTAAACATCAAAACTCAATTAAAAATGCAAAAATGATCATTAGGAACTCGTTTTTTGTAACACAGTGTTGATTGTGAACACTGAAAAAAAAACCCATAAAAGGCACAGTACAACCATGCAATATAAATTGTATCAATTATCTTCAGTCTCTTGATCCACATTCTAACTATATTTCTATAGTATTTCAGAATCCCATTTTACCTATTATTGTGGTCACTCATAGATGTAGCGTTGCCAAACAGTATTTGTAAAGCTGTGAAAACAAGCGCACTCTAAACTGGTTTGCTTAAACATACCATCATTGAACTCTTGAGTTGTTTTGGGAAACTGATTTAGGCAAACTGGGGAAAGCTTAAAGAAGTTAATTTCTACTAACTAACAAGAGTTTTTAAACCAGTAGAGTGCTGAGATACTGGTAAATGGAATGTCATCTTGACCAGAATGTGCCTTTTTTAATACTTCATTTTTGGTGCCAAACCTTTAACAAGGCAGGCTTCTTAAATTCAGTGGGGTAATAACTTTAGTTTATTCAGCAAGAATAACACTATTAACAGCTACTGCTCTTTCATGTCAACACAGTTTGCGCCCACACGTTCCAGCTCTGGTTAAAACAGGCCAGTCAAGGAAGATTGGAGCTGCTAAGGGCAGTCATCTCTGCAGTGATATTTTTAAACAGAATTTATACTGTGCTTTAAAAACAATCTAAAAGGATCAATCTACCTTATGAATCTGCTGCAGAAATACACAGAGAGAAAGATGGATGGTTGAAAGCACATAAAAGAAAGTAAATCTGACTCTCCCTATTGATTTTTGAGAGGACAGTGTAGAGCACTTTGGTGAGGTTTTATGTATCACTGCGAAGGACCAAATGCCACTGTGTGTATGACTGAAGGTTGTCAGGATTTATCACGAAGCAATGCACTGTGGTATTCTTCATTACATCCCTTTATAAATAATCTTGCTTTCTCTGTAGAGGGAGGTCGGTCACTAAAAATTAAATAATCCTCAAAACAAACATAAAAACAATCAAAGGAAGACTCTCAAGCAGCTGTTACTGCAGAAATCCAGTATTACTGAGGCAAAATTGCAAAAGTTTAGTGTACACATGCAGTATTTTTAGCATTAACTGGAGAAAGCTGGTATTTTAAAAATAAGCTTTTGAAAACCAAAATGGAAAAATCTGCATATCACAGCATAATCTCCTTCCTACTTACTTTGTTCTAAATGATAGCAAATCAACGTTTAATATTCCCCAAAGCTCTCCAGCACTCCTACTTGGCCAAATGCCTTCAAAGGATATTAATGAAAACACTCTGGTTTAGATAGCACTTCTTCACCAGATGGAACACTTCTCTTCAAGCAGGAATGCTTTCCTCTTAAAGCACGTTTCAAATAACCAAAATGCAAACAATACACATATCAAAACGAATTTCTGCAGGGTCTCAAGGACTTCTATTTTATGTAATAGTGACATTTTTTTTTATCATAGTATCTGAATTCCAAAATATTCAGCTTTCAAAGTTTACATCTAAACTATTCATATATCCACTCCCATCATGTGTACCTCCCTCAAGATTACATTTGAATATCACATTCATGCTATTCTATTAGCTATTTCTCCATAAGCTTTTCTCAGTATAGCAACAGGAAACAATTCTATTTTAACTGGGGTTGCCTGGTAGGTTATTTGGAAAACACAGTTATTTAAATAATGGAAAAAACTGTAATGTTTTAAAAAATTAAAATTCACTAACTGAGCTACAAGGCTGCAACTGCTATTGTATATAATTGTGTACCAACAGACTATCAAGCCCTTAGCACCATGGCAGATAGAGCAAAGTCTCCTCTTTCTCATAGACAAACCTAATGGAAAAAACAATTTACCTTCTTCAGTTTCATGCCACACAATTCCTTCCAGGTTCACACTGGTCCCAGGCTCACAGGGTCCAAGGCATTCGGGTTCTGTTACTACTCCAACCTCACAAGTATTTACACCCACTGAACGAGTTCGTACCAAAAGCTGCTCGACTGGTGCTGCAATATTGGATGAAGATGGGGAAAAGTAGGAAGGCAGAATCTGAGGTGTGATACTGCTGGAAATCGGAGGTGGAGGTGCAGGTACTGTAAACAGGGGATCAACCTGAAAACAACAGATAAATTTACTATAACAGTGCTGTGAGATTTAAAATAACACAAAACAAAAGCAAAAAAAACCCAAACAAAAATATTAAAGAGTTTTTAAAAACCAAAAAGCTCAGTTTGCTGAGATCACATTTGTGTACGCAGGGATTTGGTACGGGCATTTTCAGTCTTACAAGTTAAATTTTTTTGACATCATGCCAAATGCTGCACATGCAAAATTAGCTACAAAAATATCTATCACGCTAAACAAGGCAAATTGCTAAGTTTCTGCAAGACTATTCCCTCTTGTCACAGACCACTAGGATGAAATAATAACACATTTTAAAAGCAAGGATTAAGGCCACTTTTTCCTTGGCACTGACAGAGACTGATTTATGGATGGAAATGAATTTTGCAAACTGGGAACTTCATTTTCTATTTAAAGAAAAACATTTATAAAGACAGTACGAAGACATACAAACGCCATTTTTTCATGTGCATCACAGAGAAATTAGCACTTGAAACAATTCTAATATACATATGGCATCAAATAAAATCTCTTGTCATCCAATCATTTAAAATTCATTAGGGTCACCCACCTAACAGCTTACAGATAACATTTACATCTTTCTACTTGAAATAACAGATGAGGACTTCTACAAGAAGGCCAACAGCTAATTTCTCAGGGTTTTCAAAATGCATTTTTGGGAGAATGTAACTCACCAGACAACCAGTTTGTACACAGATAATTCACACAGAGGTCATATCTATGTATTAACTGAAGAGGTTATCTTTCCCATATGATTTCCAATATACCCAGCAGATCTGCTGTATACAGATTTGGCCCAAGGGTTCTTAGCATTTTACTGTGGCCATAAGGTTCTTTGTCATATAAAAGATAGCTAAATAAGGGTATGAATATGCCTACTCAGATAGTTCAGCCCCCTAAAATTCATGTTTATTTGGACCACTGGATTATAGATATCACACCAAGAAATCATTCTTTAATACAATGATATTTTTTAATGTCCGCTTTTTAGCGACTTTCAAAGAGATGATCAAATGTCTTTATGCTGTTAATAATTTTGGACACCTTAAGAAGACTCATCAGAAAAGACATGACTGACTGTATGATGTCATATAGGTTTTGTTCAAATATGTCTTAATGCAGACAGAAGTTAATTCTGCTTTGTTTTAAAGCCAAGCTGGCAAATGGGAATACAAACAGAAGAGTTATTACTCTTGTATTGTATATTCCTTTGTATCACAGATCGGCTTACTTCACCATATGACCACTTTTCATAAGGAGAAAATAAAATAGATCCAAAATTAAAGGTAACTTTTTAAAAATTGTCACAATTCTTCTGCTTTGAGCATCATTCATACATACAAACTGAGAGACAGCATTTTGTGCACACAAGCTCTAAGTGTGCTAAATGCATAAAAAAACCAGTTTTGTGTGGTCTTTGTATGACCAGCCTGGATTCTGATCTCAATTACACTAGGAATAAGGAAGAAAGAGGAGAGACTTATAACCACGTTCTTCTCCAAACACCTCTACATTTGGTGGAGGTTCTTTTTATTTAGGACTAACATAATCATCAGGTTAGAGATAGAACTAGTCAGGGAAAAAAAAAAAATCAAAGTACAACATGCATACTAAAAGCATCCATTAGGACTAAAAAACTGCCAATACTGGAAAAACTCAAGTAAAACAGCTCCTGCATCATGAAAACAATGCAGTCAAGTGGTAATAGCTTGATTATTCTCCTTATGCTGTCACAATTGCAGGGGTAAAGCAAAGGCGATGCTTTGCAGAGCAGGCTTGAATGCACACAGGCAAGTCAAATATCAACTGACCCCAGCAGCAGCTGTTACTTGCAATTCTTAATAGTAAGCGCAACATAAAATCATAACCAGATATGCCTAGAATGGAGGGATATGGATTCTATGCTATCAGACAGACAGATTCTGTCTGTCTGATGTCAAGTGGACGCAAACAGTAGGATGGCACAGAGCCCTGCTCCTTGGCACAGGCTGCATAATGGGTCTCTGTCGGCGAAACAGGGTCAATGTGTACTCCAGGCTTAATTCTGAGGAATTCTTAATATATCTTACTTCAAGCTAGAATAGAACCAGAAACTCCCAGGTAAATGAAGCCTGGTGCTTAAGAAAAGCTAAGTCACATCCCCTTATAGAACCATGAACTGCTGATGTTCAAAAGTTTACATTGTGTTTCATAAAGCTGTGCAAAACCTCCCACTATACATGTGACAGCATTCTTCCATAAAACATACTCATCACAAAGCAACAGAGAAACCAAAATGTTTTCTATTATCATAGTAAACTAGCCAATGTTTTACATGAATGTGGACTAAATTGGCAGATGTGTCTTCCATTTTCCAAGTGTTATAAACAGTGAGGGGGAACTCAAGAAAGCATGTATCTGACAGTGTACCCTACTAAGTTCTTTGTTACAAATATTTGTACTCAGTTCTGGTTTATTTAGACTTGCTAATAAATTTTCATGTTTTCCATGAAACACAAAGGACATGGCCAAAGAGCAGCTACTGCTGTGAAAGGTGCTGTTGCTCTGTAAATTAAAACAGCACCACTTTGGTAGAGAATTAAGTGGACATTTACTGTCCCTGAGGCTCATGTTCGTTGCACAAACGTAACTTTACTAATCAGAAAAAAATATGCTACACTTAAATATTGCTCCAGTTTTCCATGTTTTAAAATTATCCTGTCATGTTTGATAAACATAACGTCAGCACAGCAAAGTGGTGGTTCTCAGAGATCGTTGTGGTGACACAGTTGTTTTCATGAATTCTACAAAAGGGCACTGATGTAGGCTATTGGAGGAAAAGAGATGCAGGAAGGCCGCCATCTCCAGTGGAAAAAAGGCACATAAGACTAACATCTGGTGGTGGCAGTCTGTCAAACTGAGGAAAGTTAATGTCAAGAACAGATGCTCTGCAGTTTCTCACTGTTATTTTTGCATGATTATTCCCAGGTGTTAGCGCATGCTGAGCAGTAGTCTTGCTATTTATCACATGAGAGATTCCAGCATGAGACTGAAAATCTGAATCCGAGGAAAGCTAGTTACATAGACACTCACTTTATAAACATAATCAAAGGGCTCCAAAAAGAAATATTCAAGCAACATTTTCTTCATTCACCTAATTCCAAGAGCATTTGGGAGCTGATTAGTGACAAAGGCTGCAAAGCTGGAGTGTTTTTCATGGCAGCTTTTAACTGCCAAGAGTTTCATCATATTAGAGAGCTATGGCTCTTAGCAGTAGAAAGCTCCCAGAATATTAAGAATGCCTGCTAAGCAATGTAGTGAATGCTCCATGGACCTCTCCTCTATCTGAACACGAAAAATAAACAAATAAATACATAAGTTTGGTGGCTGCGCAACATTAGTCACGATGAAGAAAAGCATGTAGAAGAGGGAGGACATACTATCAAGACCTTCTAATAAGCAGAATTCTCCCTCAGCTACTCAGGCACTTTACATGCTGAAATTAAGTTCTCCTCATCTTCCTGATGCAGTATAAGCTTCTAAAATTATGTCTGAAAATTAACATTTTGTGTCCTTTGTACACAATTTCCTGACAACCAGGAGAGAATCCAGTGTGTAAAGCTGAGCTCACAGAAGAATGTACACAGAATTGAGGGGACTTTCCAAGCCAGAAAGTGCCCAACTTCATATGACTGCAACCAGCCATTTCATATTCTCATTCCTGCAGGAACTGGAGAATTTTAAGTCTTTATGAGACAGAACTTCTCATGTACTCCTGTAGAAAACTCATCTGACTGAAAGAGATACCAGAACATCTGTGGCCCTATTTGACATGATACTTTCCTGACAGAAGCAGATTTACAGTAGTATTCAAAATAATATCACTTTTCAGAGAGATTTAAACATTCAACTTTTGAGCATATACCATGTGGAAGTATTCTGTATCTACGCATTTCGTTCATTCCAACTTTCAGAGGGCGCACATCTTCAATGCAAAATGTTTCCATCATAAATGACAAAATGTAAGCTAGAAAACAGCTGCCATGCAGCTAGGCCGCGTGCTGTGATCCAACAAAGTATGCTATCATGTGCGTAACTATGAACGTATGTGTAGTTATGCCTCATTAATGGAGATGTATCTTTGAAGGCATGTATCAGTGATGTCATAGTCTACAAAATGGGGCCGCATACTACTACAGTATCACCCATCAGATGATTTTGAAATGAACATGCCAGAAGCCACTTAATTCCTCTACCATTATACAGTCTGGAGAAAGGTAGAGGAGCAGGTTTCAGGCTTGGGATAAGCTCTTCCAAAAAAGCACTGCTTTTTAAATTGAGAACAAATCTACTATAAGCATTCCCAGTGGGAAAGTCTGCACTAGTAGAAAGAATGTAAAAGAAGATCGGAATTCCATTATAGGATATAGCTAAAAAAACAAAGCCTGACCCTTTGCAAAACTAAATCCTTCCTTAAAAAAGACACCAACATAAAGGCTGAATGGAATAAGAAACCTCCTACCTTGAAAATGACATTGACAAGTTCTTAAGAGTTATGAATTAGTACTTCACTGACTCACTATGTCTGAAATGAAAAACAGGAAATAAAGGAATTCAGCCCTATATGGAAGTTTTGCTTTCTTTAGATTTCTCTAGATAAGGTGAAAGGAAAATTGTCTTGTTTTTACATGAAAGTATGCTTGTCCCTAAGTTAATTTTCTAAAGCAACAGTGACCCCAGAAGACCTCACTCTAATCTCATGGAGAGCATCATAAATCAAAAGTAATTCTAATGAAATCCGTGAAGCAACTTTGGAAGAAAACAAATGTGAGAGAATGTAACATGGAAAAATTCTGCATGCTCAGGAGTGTGTCTGCATTTCTAGACATCTCACTGATGTTTAAAACTTCCCTTGCTACAAACCTTGCCTAAAAAGAATTTGCTTATCTAAAACCTCAAGCTTTTTCTTCATATTTGCAACATAACAGAAACTGCCCCTATCAAGAATCTCAGTGTAATCTAAAAAAAATCTCAATTTAATCTCAATTCAGTATTTTTTGTATCTAAATTCACATATGAGGCTGCTCAGAAGCCTTTTGACACTGTACTTAACTGATGCTTTGTTGTCTTAAATAACCTAGTATTAATTTTGAGATGAGAAAGATTTAACTATACCTTTGAAATATTGGTCATTATCAAAAGGTATTTCATTTATTAAAACCCATACTTATTACCCTAATAAAGGCATTTTTGGCAAACAAACATTCTCCATCAATTTGTTGGAAGAAAAGGTCAGGACAAGCTATTAATTAGAAGCCTTATATTCAAAATATAGAAAAGTCAGATCTACTAAGAAAGTTACGTATTTTGATCAATTTAGTTGAGAAACACAAGAGCTTGAATACAATAGAAACACAAAGGAGAGTCACACTGACTAAATGTCATTCAAAATTTTAGACTTTAAAACCTATGCTGGAGAAAAAACAAAACAAAACAAAAAAACCCAAACCAAAACCACCAAACAAACACAAAAACCCCACACTCGTGCTTTATAAATATTGCAGTATGGATGAGAAACCTGATATTTAATTGTATTGAACACAAGTCAACACAGTAGTATCTGCTTAGAGATACAAAGTATTTCCTATTCTTAACTTCTTAACTTCTGGACTTCAGCAGCTGTAAGAGGGGGGAGGGGGGGGGAATATCAAGCAAAAAGAAACACTAAGCAAATCTCTCATATCTGGAATAATTTCAAGATGCTGAGTAATTGCTATTAAGCAAAAAAAAAAGCATTTAAAACTCCTTCCATGATACTATCTTGTATTACAGTAAACAAATTAAAAAATCCTCTCTTGTACTCAGGATCTTCTATGCCACTCACAATAACTACTGAACCAGCACAGTTCTACAAATTCAGTTTTCTGACAGCTACATGTTCTTCCTAATGTAGACATGCAGGCCTCCTCCAACACTGTGCGCCTGAATCTAGAGCGCCACCACGGACACCACAATGTCTGTATTTTTTAGGACAGCATTAATATACTATGAAAACCATTATGAAAACTCAAACCTTTACCTACATTCTATTGCAGAAACAATGGTGATAAACAACAGGCAAGGAAAACTTACTGTCCTCTCTCAACCTTCTATTCTAACTCGGATGCTTGGGATTTCTCAAAGCCGTTCAGTCATTTTACTGTGGGAAAGATAAGCATTTGACAGCTGCCAGTGATATCCTTCTGACAAAGGCTGCATCTGTGAAACACTGTATGTCAATTAAAGTTTGGCAGAGTCCTGGGAGGATGCCCAGATCATCACCTGCAAATTTCTAGTAAAGACAGTTCTCCTTTCAGCCCAAGAAAATCATCTTCATTGAGGTAATTTTGTCCATATGTCTCTAGAACACTTTTCTCCATTGAATGTCATTTCCCCCAGTCAGTTTCTCAGTCTGCACTTTCAAAATTTTCTTCAGTCAGCTTGGGTGCTTTGCTAACCATTAATACAGAACAAGCACTGAAATTTTCTCAAGATATCTATCCTGTCTAGAGATGTATGTATTCTGCAGTCAAGAAACAAATTTTTCTGAACAGTGAACAAATAAAACTCTCTGGTGGAGTATCTGCTTTTCCAGGCATTCTGGAGCTCAAAGGCATAAAGAATCAACACAGCTTTGTGGGGTTTTCCAGTTTCTTCGCACCTCTTCACACCTCTTCAGCTTTCTGCATGTCAAAAGCACTGTTGCCTTTTACCCCTTTGCTGACTGCTGTACTTTGGGAGTGCAAAGTTGCATACTTTAGGATCCAGCCTGTTGCTTCCTCAACTCAGTACATTTTTATTGAGAGAAATCAACTGAACTATTAATTTATCTTCCAAAAGCTTGTCAAAGAATCTATATAATCCTCAGGAATAGAACTGAGCTTTCCTAAAGGTCTATGTATACCAAAACCTTTTAGTTACCTAACAAGATTCTTATGGATGACATTTTTTAGCATGTAGTGAAAATCTATCACTTTACTTCATGCCCTATATTTACTAGTGTCTCTACAGACCACCAGATTTTTAATTTACCTAGTCGTTAGGCTTCTTAGGCAACACAGGTGGACCTTCGGTTGATATATTCCTGTATTTTTACCCTGGTCTCACACTTGGGCTTTTCAATAGTGTGTAGCACCCCATATCAAGTTAATTTTTTTCTGTGTTCCTTAGATCAACTTTATGGTACCAGCTACAGAGACTACTAAGTGTACAATACCATGTCCAAATTTATTTAAAGAACAAGACTGTATTATTACTTTAAAGAATGGAATATACATATTCAGGATTATTTAGCAGGTTGCTAAAGAAAGCACTTCTAAAATGACCTTTCAGCTTTCCTGATCTGAAAAAAGAGCTGAAGCATTATTATTTGACTATCCCTGCAACTATCTGCTGTTGAATATCTATAGTTGATAACAAAAATAAAATCTTCATTCTTAAATTAACCTCAAAAAAATTAGGTATTTACTTTTTTACTAGGGGAAGAAAATTTATAAGTCACTTTTTCCTCTCAGTGGTGTACACCTTTACTCTGGTGTAAATACAGAGTAGTTCTGCTGAGATATAACTATGGATAGAATTTGGAGTGTTGTGATTGATTGTTCTACCAGTGAGAAAAGTAATCAGAAATTCAAATCATTTTTCAAGAGCTCTTAAAAAAATTCTGAAAATAACACACGTGCAGTGAAGATTTTTAAGAGGGAAACAATCCTTGTGAGGACAAACTGCCAATACTTATTCCCTCCAAATAGTTTTTGGGTTGTTTTTTTTTTCTCTGCCTAAGCCAAACATGGCGCTGACGCAGAGTCCAATAACTCTTAACAGTGAGACTAAAGATTAAGCTTACAGTATGAAGGCAAATATAAGAACTGAAGTCAGCAGGGAAGATCTTTCTAAATTTACTTACCTCCTTGCCTCAGCTCTGAGGTCATTCGGTTTTGGCAGAGAGAAGAACCCTGGCTTAGTGTTTTCTTAATTCTCATTTATGACAGTATCTACACTATCAGCACCAAATCATGTGGTTACAGACTGTGTTACTGAACAGACAGTCAAATCTTGTCCTCTTTGCGGCTTAGAAACAGGTCACTTTGAGATCTCTGTTCTCATGTCCCCCCCCTCAGACATTTTTCCTATTAGTTTTGCTTTTGTACTTTGGGATCCTCATTAACATGCTCTCTGAGCACACAGAGACAAAAGTTAACGTTTACAGAGTTTCAGTAAAGGCTTATCATTCCTGCCTTACTGAAAAAGAATGGAAGCATGCAAAGACCTGATTTCACCCAGAAAATCCTGACACCATTGTTAAACACCTTGTGTTTCAATATGCCAACCTAACCTTTAGCATCCTCCTTTCTTACATTTGTGTTATAGACAATTTTTATAGCCTAACATTGTGCTCAACACCTGCTGCAAAACCTCCTCTTCTGTTTAAATAAAGCAAAACAGATCAGCACTCCAAATACACCACTTTCTTTTTTGTGGTATTTTCTGCAGTCATTGACACCTTCTATTCTCTGCCCTGCCCTAGTTGTATGTATTCTTTCTATTCTAGAAATGCATGATGATCTTAACAAACAAAAAGAAACATTTTTGTAGATTTGATAGAAATTCAAGTCTTTTGCCCAACTGAAATAAAAAAAAATAAACCTAATCTAAGTTGTTAAGAAATCATGAAATTATTCTGGCAGGTCTATCAAACTATCTAGACATGTACAGATCCTTTGAGAAAACGGAACTGCAGTTTATCAAGTGTGATTTATAAGCAACACTGATTTAGCTGGGAGATAACACTGCTGGCTAATCATTAGTAGACAGACAACAGTCATGTGAATACATCAATTATGGGCCACTGCCAAAAATCCTTGAGATCTCAGAGATTAACAGCCAATCCTCTGTTTTACAAGCTCATATCAAAAAGAATATTAATAAAAGGAGGGGCAATGTGAAAACTTGTCAGAGTAATTCACGCACTAAACCAAGTCATTTTTCCCTTCGCTCTACCTTGAACTGGTCCAAGAAAAAAGCTGGCATCAGCTACAAAGCATGAGGCTACCAATTTCTCAGAAAATGTTTTTCATTAACATATGGGAGTTGTGAAAGGCTGCAAAACCTCTATTTGGTGGATAACAGTGACAACTTCTATGCATTCCTTTCCTGAATCTATCAATCATACGACCAATCATTATTCAGATATTTGGAAATGAACATCCATGCACAGAAGTATTTGATGGCTCTTCTCTCACTCAAAACCAGAGCTGTTTATTATAATAAACAAATTAGCCAGCCTTCAAGGCACACATTTACCCTGTTCCACTAATGACTCCTAATAAAACTAAAGTAGAAATACTATCAACTCATCTTCGGGTTTATTTCTGTCTTCAAACGGTTAAGGTAAAAAAAAAAAAAAATCTTACTGACTTCTGTGAACGGTGCCTGACTCGAAATACACTCTTCTTACATATATAAATGAATGGAAACAAAAAAAGAATATACCTCCAAAGGGAGCAGTTATTCCTCTGTACAAATGTAAACATACCTATTGAGGTGGATCTCAACCAACCTGTTGCTGACATCTTAAATGCAGCAATATTAACTGGATAGCCTTTAAGCTTGGCCCAGTCACTGTCCAGCCACCAATTACCCTGTCTGGACTCTACTCAAGGGTCTGAAAAATAGAGAGACAGCCTGGCTGCAAAAAACCTGTGTTAATTCTAGCAGTACCGAATTCAAGGGTATGCAGTCTGGAAGAGATTATTTAGTCTGTGGAGACTTTGCAGGGCTGCCTTTATATAAGCTATCTCAGGTATTGCCACTGATCAACCTCAGAGCAAAGAGAGGACAAGAAGCAAGAACCTTTTGGACCACCTTTGCTGCCCAAAGCTAGTAATGTGAAAATTGCACCTTTAGACACATACATATTCTTTGTCAGATGAGCCAGTTTCTGAAGTTTCCCACTTTGCTGTGGTCTTCCAGATACTCATTTCCCTTCTCTTTTTTTTACTCAAAATACTACACATATGCATCCTACTGGAAGATAGCGTTGTTAGTCAAATTGACATAAATAAGAGAGTCATAATCACACATGGAAGGACACATGCACTGAAGTGTTTCAAGCAGCAGATTCATATTGTAGAACTGCCCCTTTAGGAAACAGCTGAAATAGCAATTTTAACAAAGGTTACAGTCTTGTATCAGTCCTTGAGTTCCTACAGCTGAACATGTGGACAACTCAACTCTGGCTGACAAAAAAAATATCCCACAACTTGTGTCACACTTTTGGTGGGATTCATTTTGATGCCTGTTAGTTACCTAGGGCCCATGGAAAAGTGTTACAGTGACAGCTCAGCTTGAAATTGGCTCCTGCAGAGGTGGAACCACAGGCTAAGCGTAGGCTTTGCACCGAAGGGGACAAACGGCACTCACACAATCATTCTGCCAGCACAGCCATGGAGATGGCAACTCCTAGCAAAGGCATGCAATATTTTAAACTAACACTGATGCCTGACAGTTTAATGATGTGTGTGAAAGTCCTTTGCTCACTTAGGTTTGCTCTTTATTTTGCCATAGTAAATCGATGCCTGAGCAAACAGGTCCTTAAAGATCTATCAATTGCAGCTTTAACAGCTGATGCAATGTTAGAAATACTTTCTATCTTATCCTAGACATGTTTTGTGACTAAATCCACTGTTTTAAATTAAGAGGTTCTCCCTGGTATATATTCAAAAAGGGTATGTTTCTCTTACATGTCCAAAGAGACAGCATGCTACGAGACTGAGCCAAAACTATCTGAAGTTTTTGATTTCCAATTGTTTCTCTTTCTGTCACTCTATGAGGACTAGAGATTTTGCAATTCAACTGTTTAAAAGCTAACCTGGAAAAAACTTTTTATCAGGCCGATGTCTTCTAAAGCAATAATTTCATGAATGCATCCTAAACCAAGTAATTCAACCATTGTTCAGCTGATAATGGCAAAAAAAAGGGGGGGGGGAAGATAAAATTATTGAAAAGAAGTTAAATTTATTAAGAAACCATAGTTTTGTTTGTTTGGCTGGAACAGGAAATTTGTCTTCCAAAAGTTCTCTAACATTGTTCTCAAATTTGAATGAACTAATATATTTTAATACCAAATGTTGGACTTAATGTGCCAAGTGACATGAATAAAGTTTGACATCAGTGGCCTCCCACTATCTAGCAAATTAAAAAGTAAGGCTGTTTCGGACTATTTAGATCTATTTTTAGACTGTATCCAGAAGAGGGTCAAGGTTTTCTTAATTTCCAGCTTTCGCTTCTCAGAAAGCACTGAGCAGTCTCTGCACAAAAATCCGCAACCTTTGAGATGTTTCACACCAGTCAGAGAACTCTCATATCATACTTGAAAATTCTGATTTAAGAGCATAAATAAGTAACACAGCACCTGGATAAGTGGGATGCTATTACAGAAGTGGAAACTTTAACTGACTCTAATGACCCTTACATGGGCTCTTACTGTGTCTCCTAACTCACTGCCAATAAAAGCAGACAAAAGAGCAAGTGAAAATGAATCTTTTCATCAAGTGGAGAGCAGGACTTAAATGTATTAACATTTTTTCAGTGGTGATCCTACAAATGCTCTTCAGGTGCTACATAGCACAGTTCTCAAGGAAGTGTCAAAATGACACAGAGTGCTGTGAAACAGGGAATGTATTAGAAGATAATAATTGGATGACAACCCTAATAAAGAGCTCCTGATGATTCACAGCAGCAGAATCTTTTTTCCAGGCATCACCAGTTACTTTTTAGATTCACCATGAGGAAGTTTTTCAGCACTGTGTCAGGCTCTAAACACTTATTTGCCTTAAGACAGTGTTAATGACTTAGCTAATCACACAATTTTATAGTTCAGTAATGTACTGTGCTGTGCAAATCAAACCAGCGTTTATTACACCTCTGCTACCTTTACTTTCCTTTCCTTCTTATTGGACCGACTAAACCAAATGCTGTACTACAATAAAACATAAAAAGCTCATTGGTTTACAACAATTTTCAGTAAGTAACTCAGTATTTTAGTTCAAAGCCTACTTGCAAACAGAGTAGTTCAAAACACTACTCTCAGACATTGAAGTTAATGGCACACTCATTTTTTGAATCTGAGTAAGGTACTCCACTTAAAACGTAGAAAACGGTATCAATAATAAAATATATTAAGGGGATGATGACAGGAAAAATGAAGCTACCTTGCTTGTATTATTATTATTACCACTTTAGGTCACTGAAAAAGGAAGAAAAATTTTCTTGTAATTATTTGCCACTGGAATTTCACTCCTTTTGGGCACTAAATCCTATCAGTTTTGCTTTTTGTATCAGAACTGCAAAATATGAAATACAGATCAGACGATATTTTCGTAAAATTATGTGCTCTTGCAAGGTCTCTTTGACGTCAATAATGCTTAGGTGACAGGCTCTGATACTGTACTCCTAAAACTGCACTGAGAACAGAGCTTCCTTTATCACTGGAGAATCAATATGGGTAATGGCTAAGAAGAAAAGACTGGATCAAAGATACCTGAAGATGCATTACTTGTGTGCTGAGGAAAGAGAAAGAAGAAAGGGCACACACAAACACATTGGAAAAAGCATACACAAACATCCAAGACACAGAAACAGAACTGCCTTTCAGTTAAGGCAAAGAGCTTCATATTTTCTTACACTGCAACCTAGCTTTTCAACAGAGAAAAAATGGCAAAAAGAATCAAATAAACACAAGCTCCTTTGATCTTGATAGGTATGATACAGAAAAGTCTTCACTCTTTTATTAAAATTAGTATCACAGCACTTGAATATTTGTTTACTGCTTCATGAAAAGGACACAGTACCTGCTGTTCTGTCCCCAAAACCAAGTGAATATTATTTCACATTCACAATCCTGTTAAAGAGCCTGATAATAATGTAGGAAGAGTTGCAATCAAGTGCTTATGGCATAGTATGGGTAATTCCCATGCTATAATACAATTTGGTGAGTGGTTCTAAAACCCAGGAATGTTGATATCACAGGCACATTTTTTTTTTAATCTGAATTTAGGCTCTATAAGCCACTTTTGATGGAGCTATTCAGTGAGGTAATATATTGTCAATTTTCAATAAGTCTATGATCTCACCATCTCAATTTCACTGACTATAAAATAAAGATAGCTTCTTCACTCCCGTCTCTCCAACCTCACTTCCTTCCCTCTGGGTATTGTGAAGCTTATGGTCAGACAGTGCACTATATCTAATTATAACTTAAAACACAGAACTGATGCTAGATTTTCAAAATAGCTCACAAATCAAAACAAGAGACCAGATGTTAAAAAGAACAAAGCACAGTGAGTGCATGGGTTTTCTTCAGATTCTCATAATGGCAAAAGTAGGTGCTGGATAGCTCAAAAATCTTACCATAGTTGTAGGTTAGCCACATTAAAATCTGCCCTTCAGAAATGAATTTGTAATGTCTCCAAGTACTTTGAGATCCTTGGAAGACGAACGAAATAACCATGCATTGAAATATTTAACCGAATTCCTAAACTCATTCATTCATAAGGAACCTGGAATTTGGTCTTTCTTCTGGAGCAAGGAAGAGATCATTTCTGGCTTGCTTTTTCCTTAGCATCATGCAGAAAGCATTCTGGTTTTGTTTTCACATTTGTTCTAAGCAAAAATAAGAAAGAGAACTAAAACTGGGGTAAGATAGAATGCCAGGGGATAACTGACAAATTAAGCTGTGTTTTCTTCCCCCCCACAAGCCTTCATTTAGTCCAATACGTCACAGAAGCAGAAGAGAAGATGATATATTGGCTTTTTCTGCTACACTCACATTTGCATGAAAAGGAGCAGTCAAACGAAAATTAAGCACTTCAACAGCTTAAAAAAGCACTGGTTCAGAATACTGTACTTCAATAAAACAGTCATTGTTATTCAATGCTTGGCAAATGACATTGCCATCACATACTAGTAGAAGAACCGTGAAGAATAAATGCTATCTGAAAAAGAGGCTTGTACTTATGCAACGCTAATGACCATCTAAAAGAGCAATTCTGCATGGTTACATCCTCTTTGAGATTCACAGCTGCAGCTCCACAAGAGCAGCCATACATCATAATCTGCAGCCATTTTAGGCTACCCTTGAGTGCTAGAGAGCAATACCGGCAGTAAGGAACTGCTAATCTGTAAAGTTACAGTCAAAACCAAGTTTATTCAGCAGTGATGACTGAGGAGGAGGTGTTCAAATTTTAATATTGGCAAGACTTTTGCTTGTAACAGCAGTGACACTCTGGGAAGAGATCTCCACACTTCATTTCATTAGACAGAAAATGTAGTCGTTAATACATTTTCATTCCTATCTATTATAACAGTGGTGCAAAGTAGCACAGAAGCCATTCATTTAAAAGAATGTATCAAACAAATGTATTTTAAGATTACAACATTCATATTTTAATTAACATGAGAAATTCACTTATTGAACAACATGTTGACCCTATAAACATCATTAATTAACTGATACACAGTGACTTTTCAAAAGACAACAGCTTGGGAGCAAACATTATTTCACAGTACTTTGAAACAGTCTGATAATCAAAGGCAATGTAAATATCCACTAAATTAGACACAGATTTTGTGGGCAAACTGAAGAGAACCTCCACTTTCTAAATGCCCAAGATTTACGGAGCACCCACCACAGCAACATGTTTTCTCCATTTATGCACTTTTTCAAGCTCATTTATATGGAAGCAACTATAGGTCTCTACACAGTAAGTATTTGTGGCTTACTAATACAGCTTTTTGAATCTGTAGTCAGGTTAGAGAAAGCAAAACAGTTTTGAAACACTTTTGTCACTATTGCACTCATTTGCCTCATATATGAAGTATCTTTGCCTCATTCTACAGCTACCTAAAGCACATTTTTAAGGCCAAGTCATTTAAGCTAGGCCTTAAATGACAAGAAGCAGCTCCAAAAGAGAGACATGGGGCTGGTGCTGCCCTACACATGCAGAAAAGACATTGGGATTTATATAGTTACAAAGTAAAAAAACCCTCAAACTTGTGTCAATATGGAAAAGCCTGAACTGATACAAGGGCCTCCTAAAAGGTCAGGATGACCTGGCAACAACACTGACAAAAGAAGAGACCATAAACACTGACAGCTGTGGAGAAGGCTTTGCCCTTCTGTAGAAAGGTTAAGAAATATAGCTAACAAATCTCTAATCAGGCAAAGCAACCTTTAAAGTCTTGCACATTCTGAAACACACAGACATTGTCAAGATATGACTTTGGCATGTCAGCACAACATGATTAGGGTGCCCTTTAGATTAATTCTCCTCACTATACCCTCATCACATTATTAAAAATCACATCCACAGGACAAAAATCTCCCGCCCAGATTAAAGGACCCTTCCCTGAGCACGTGTAGTAACAAATCGGTGCTGTAGCCATATGTAGATTAGCTGACCACTTGCTAAATGGTGGGCGGCTACAGGCAGTTAAAAACCTCAACTGTATAAATGCATGAATTTCGTATGGGGTGGTACGCTAGCTTTGTGGAATACCACCACCTTTTTTGTGCAAACTTGGAGTAAACGAATGTCGTCTGTGTAGATCCTGTTTTTAGGACGACAGTGCTAGTTTAAGCTGCCAGGAATTAAACCAGAGGTTAACTGTAACCATGAAAGATAGTGTTCTGCTTTCAACCTCTGGTACTGCAACAGTCAATACACATACATCTCTTGGGCTTCTCAGGCATCTCTTGCTGAGATTAAAGCATTTTGAAATCCTGGTTACTTCAAGCATAAGCATCTATATGAAAATGCTGGTGTAGTGAAGAAAACAGTCAGCAATTAGTTATTGCCATAGGCTTCTCTGCATCGTGAAAACACACCTCAGAGGAACGAATTCATACAAAATGTTTGTCAATTTCTATTGGTTACTGAGAAGCTACATTTTAGCGTTGAACATAGAACTTGCAATATCTGTCTAGGGCCATGGAAGGACAAGGCAGCTAAGATTCTTGAGTCACTCTGTGTCACAACCTCAAGTGGGCAACACAGAGACACAGTGTTTGCTAAGTGGCTGTCCTTTCCCTGGCCGAGGGCTTGCACTCTCTCGTTTCCGCTTCTTTTCCAGAGACGCTTTTTACTTTCCTCACCATGGGATAGCTTATAGAAAGTTGGCTAATGTGCGGTAACTGCCGGACAACAGCATGCCATTTCTACACTCATATAATCACCTGGCTCCCTCAGCAGTACAGATTTGTGCATAAGCACAGAATCCATCAACTCACATCACTTGCACGAGGAATCACATGCTACCTGTCTCCATAGCTTACCATTAACTATTTTACCACATATACAGGGCAATCAACAGACTCATGAGAGATCCCCAAAAGACTGTAGCACTCAAGAGTGCCATAAGGATAAGGCTGTTCCTGTCTTGTGCCAGCTCCAAAAGATATGTTTCTGAGGCTATGGTGGTAAGTGTGGAAACAGAGGGAAAGAAAACAAATTTAAAAGTTCCTTTTCATGACCAGAAGTCAGACATTGCCCAAC
>JANRGW010010612.1:56269-69708 GCA_024733675.1 Psilopsiagon aymara
GGAGAGGGAGGGGGAGATGAGGGTAACGGGTTTATGCCTCAAATAGTGAATTGGCACAGCATTCACAACCAAAATTTAACCTCACCTGTAAATATTATTCTTTTTTATTTCTTTTAATTTAAGAGCATGCAATGTATACTTCAAAATAACCAACCTAGAAGGTTTAGTAAAATTACACAGTAAGAGGCATTTTAAATCTCTAACAAATATTTCAGTTTGAGGAAAAATGTAAATCTTGGAAGTAGTTTGAAAATAGTTGGCAACTTTTCCTCTCAGAGTAAATCTGAAGACTCAAAAATAAATATTCAAGAACATTAATTTGTTTCTAGTTGTGTGCGTGCAAGTAAAACAGCAGCCATAATGTGGAAATTTGAATCACATTTTGCAACTAATTGGAAGCAGATTAGAATTCTGCCTCAGGGGAACATTGTCAAACTAGAAGCTGGAGCAATGAAGAAAGAGGTGAAACCATCGTGAAGAGCTGACAGATTTACTGTGCTCAAGGCAATAAACAGGTACTAGATGAAAATGAATGTGATTCACTGTACTGAATGCAGTTTTCACTCACATCTCAGCAATAACATCATATAGCCATGAAACTATTATTTTGAGAGAGATGGTGAAGGAAGGAGTAAGAATGAACAAAACACTATTCAGGCAGTGTGCAGAAAAAAATACAAATCATATAGTGGCTCAAGTTGTTACAAAACCAATCAAATTGGTCATACTGGATCCTGTTTTGTAACCTGGACTCACCTCAAATAGGGTTTAAGCAGATGTAATGCAATGAACTATTAACTTGAGCTGAGAAAGGGCTGTAAACCCTTGCTCCCTGGGAGCAAGAGTCAAAGCATTAAGTTCTTAAGAGGGAAAAAAAACCCACAGAGATTTTACGTTTTTTAAGCTAAGAATAACACAGAACCTGCAGAGAGATAAATCAAAGCGAGGAGAGAAACACCCTTTTTAAAGGGTGATTAGGAAAGATTGGAAGGGAATATAAAAATCAAAATAAAGACTAGAGGCTAATGTACCAATGCTGTAATGGAAACAGCTGCTTGCTTTCTCCTTCAATGTCTGGCATCTGGTGCAGCATCACAGGAAAGACTGTTAAAAGATCTGCACACGAAATGTTAATACAGACTATTACCCAAACTCAGTTGCTGTATTTATAAAAGAGTGGCAGCTCTTTTTCATGTGTGTATGCTATATGTATACATCTATACCCATATGCACTTCCCCCATATATATGAGAATTTATATTGATACACACTTATACAAACCTATGTTTAAAAACATATACATATATAAACCTATGTTTAAAAAGCAACTAGTAACACTAATACATGACACTGCATCTGACTACTGGCTGAAGTGGGTAAGAACTTTAATTTAGATTTTTAGTAACAGTGGGTATGGAAAACCAACCTTCATTGTTTTCAAACTGCATCAGCATTTTTCCTTCAAATTCCAGAGCTCCACTGCAATTCAACAAATACTGCCTAACATTAAACCCAGAGCAAAAAATTAACTAGCAAAACTTCATGCCAAGTATGTTCAATATATCCAGAAATACTTCTGGAATATTAGATCCTTATCGTCAGCATGGGCTAACTAAACTCCCTGAACATTTACTAAGTCAGAGTTAAAACTACTAACAGCAAAACAAAGTTCAACTGAGTAATGAAGTCCATTTCTAATTGTATTTGCTTCTAACTATTATCTTTAGTCACGAAGATACAGATCTAGTTTCATTCTATTCTTCAAAAAGGAAGAATTGGCAAGAATACGAAACCCCAAAACAACTACTGCCATTACTCCACTGCTACAAACCTATAATAAAGCACAGATTTGATAGCACTATCCATGTAGTGTGGTAAACCACATACAAATAAACAGTTCCCTATGAAGAATGAAAACCCAAAAACCCCTTCCAATTCAAACATTATTGTTGCTTTTAATATAAGCCATCCACAGAAATCAGCCAAGGGGGTGACAGGAAATCCAAAAATAACTTGGTCTGGCCCTGAGCACTATAAGAAAGGCGATTACAAGTTGGTTTTCACTCTTCTTAGTGGCAGAGGGAAGCATTGAAGACTGTAAAAGCTGCATTTGTCTAATGGAGACTGACAGTACCGCTCTCATGACAGCTGTATTTTTTCAACCATTCAGCACAGCAGCACTGAAATTCATCAGTAAAGGTGGAATCTGAGTACTGTGAATTTATGATTGTTCAGTTTTGTTGCGGGTTTTTTTGAGGGGGTGGATTTAACAAAACCCTTGAATTAAATCAATGGCCAAAGCAAATTACTAAATGTGTGCAAAATCAAACTGCCTAGTGCACCTAGTTAAAGAGGCCAGATGTGCCACAAGCTTTCCTGGGAAACTGAGCCTAAACATGGTGATCTCTTTTATCAGAATGAAGAAAGAGAGCTTTAGGAGTTTACAAAAGTGTGACCAATTGGAGCTTTAGTCTTCTGTTGCTAATTGAAGCATGAACAAAAAAGCCAGTTCCTGAGGGCAAACTAGAAACATATACTTTTTATATTCCATTGCCACATGATAAAAAACAGAATCAAGCTGACTGGTAGAAATTTGACTGGCAACCAAAGACCAAGCTATTATTTCAAACTGTTACGGGAAAGCAATAAAATTGCTACCAGGTCTCCTCATGTTACTCTTCATAAAAAGAAGCCATCAGGGAAATATAAGGAAAAGAAAACACATCAAAACCTCTAAAGTTCCTTTAAATAAATATACAATTCTGTGGCATAATGCCATCTGCTTCTTGGTTAACTTGACAAGACAATTCAGCAACTAGAATACCAGTGTTTTGAAAGCACCCAGTAACCACAATCAATAGATTTTAGTTTGCTCTTTTAACCGTAAGAACTGCATCCACATGCCAATAATGGCATATACTTCAAACACCCACATGAGGACATTTTTCTTATGTTATTATTTGGTGGGGATTCTCAGGAGACAGAAACACCTCAGCCAAGCTGTGTTTGTGCCCAAGAATAAGATTTAGTCTAGGAAGACTCAAACAGTGAGAGAAGGTGGGAAAAGATAAGGGAACCAAATGTTCGGTATCTTCTTTTCTGAAGACTGGCAAGTCAGAATGGTTCAGGAAGATTCATCATAAAGGACATACAATTCAACACAGAATGTCTTCACTTCAGAATCACTGAAACAACAAGCTTCACATCTAATTCCCAAGGCCTTTGATACGAACAGCCTCAGTCAATGTTACAGGTAGACGCTAGAAACGTTGATTCCTTTGAGATTCAGCAGTATTTGCCAACTTACAGGAAAAGCAGACATACTAAAAACTTCTGTCACTAAAATGTAACTTCTTTACTTGCAGTGTTGGCTTAAGACTTCAGAAAATTTAATCAACACCATAGCTAGCCTGCAGCTGGAAAACCAACATATACAGTCATCAAGCCTATTTCATTTCATGAAACTTACCCTACACTCTCACTTATGTTGTTTAATCCAATAATTTTCTATATAAGTAAAAATATTATGTATGTGTACATGTACACACAAAGAGAGGCATGAGAGGAAACCACCTATTCCCACTCCCCTGAATTTTCTCTCAGCTCTTTCAAAAGAAAGGAGGAAAAAAACTAAAAGAACTTGCTTGTCAGTCAGGTCACTCTGAATAATTTTACAACCTTCCATTCAAATGTAAAGGTTTTGTTCCAGTTGCCAAGACCATTTAGTCAGAATTGAAAGAGAAAATGCAATAGAGTGCTTACTGAAACCCAGGCTACAGCATAACCAAAAGTCAGACTGGTCTTCACATTTGCCCAAATGGCTACTCACTGAAGTAAAGGCTACTACAGCCTGAAGTACATTGTGGTTTTAATTCAAGAGTGTAAAAATTTTATTTTTTTTTTAGATCTTGTGATTTAAAATCTTGTTTTAAGAAAACTTGTCAAGTCCTGCTATGAAAAATTATTGTTGCCTTTATTAAAATTAGCTTATTTTAAACAGATTTTTAAGCAAATAAAAAAAATCATAGCTTGTAATATTATTTTCGTGAAACAGTTGCACCATGAAAGAGCTCCACTGGGCAGAAACACTCTGGTGCAAAAGAGGGAAAAGAAAAAAATGAAATTGAAACGGGAAAACAAATATAACAAACTTTTCTAAATTTTAAAAGCTATTTGTGCTTCCATCATAATTTTGAAATTTTCATGGAACACTATTTTGCTCTTCCTCACCCAACAAGGAATGTTGTGTACAGGCCAAAACTTTTTTTAAAAATGTCAACACATTTTCTCTGAATATTACTAGGAAATAAAAATAACCTCTTGACACATAAACACACTAAAACAAACACTGGTCTTCAGTAAAACTATGGCCAGCCCTTTAACTGAGGTCACTGCATTCACAGATCCACAGGTGTGACCCCGTCTGGGGACTCATGTATTTCAGTTGTAAGAAAAAAAGCACAGCTGCGGTCAGACACTCTCCAGTCTTTCAGGAAAAGCAGTGACATCATCACCACGTATATTAGAGCACTATATAAGTGCAATATAAAGCTGGTACAGTGCTAGGCATATTACATAAAGAATGAAGTGGTTGTTGGATCATCTGTATGAAGTATCTTAGCTCAGAACAAGGCAAGACTATAAAACTTGGTTGTATTCAACAATCCCAACTCGATACCATGGAAGAGATCTGAAACATGCAGCTGTCATATTCAAGAAGTGAATACTACCGTATCTGAGAAATACAGAACACGTGGCAGCAACACAAAGCTGTCAAAGTAGCTGCGGATGTAATCTAAACTTTTTTCAAGGGTGGGTGATGGGAATCCGAAACACATATGTTCTTATCCAAAAGAGATGTAAAGGTGGACTTCGTGATAGCAAAAATGTTAGTACTTCTGAGAATGTATTCCTGTTGATGTTTGCAAAAATGTGCTCAATACCACATGTGCCAGTAACACCATGTAAGATGTGAGGAAATTGATTTTTTTTTTTTCTACTCTTTCAGTCTACTTTTACAGGCACAAACTGCATGCATGACACAGAGCAAATAAAGGGGAACCTGCAGACAACATGGAAAGGATGTGTTCAATTAACAGAAAGCAGGCCACAAAATCTACCACAAAAAGTCGGTACTATAGAGACCGCTTATTTCTTAAGGGGAAAAAAAATGGAAAAGAAAAGGAAAAAATATTTTAGCATACAATAAAAAGTGCACATTTCAGATTTATGATTTATGTTCCTGTCAATAAAATAACTTTCCAATTATTAAGGCCCTGGTAGGAGAAGCTGGAATGCATTAAGTGTTAATGATCACAACCAGGGGTCCACCCTTTACTCTTTTGTCAGAGCTACAGCAGATCCTCCCCGCGGCTTCACCATTAACATGTCTGTTTCCTGTCAGACCACTCAGAGATAATGTCATTTATCTCAGGGAGGCACAAGACCAGTCATTAGCTTCAGTAAAAGACCTCAAACAAAGGCCGGATGGTCTTTTATCCAGGCCTGCAGCCAAGAATCTCATTGCCTAACAGTTCAGAACTTATCTTTAAAAGAGTCATTTTCCCCCTAACAACAATTCTAGAACACTTCTCTGAAGAGCAGAAAAGTCTCTGCATGGAAAATTCTAGTCAATGGTTTTATCATAAGCAATTAGGTGACTGATAAGAGCTTGCTAAAGTTATCCTTTGAAAAACTGCTTCCCCCCCCCCCACACACACACACACACCACGCTTCCTTTTACCTCATAGGGAAAACCTGACAGAGTAATTCACGTTCTACCTAAAGAGTACGACCTTTGAAGAGCTGACCCTTATTGTGCTGGCCTGCAGGAGGTGATTCTCTATTATAAATTCTTCAGTGACTGAGCTTCTGGAAATCTTTTCAAATGAAAGTGAAACTAGTTTACTGTATGTACGAACACGTGTTTTCACAGTCTCTCCTGTATTACTGCATTTCAGAAAGCTTCTATAAAGTGCCACATGAACTTTTAAAATAATGATAATAAAAAAATTGAAAAAAAAAAAATATGAGCAAATCTCAGCTATTCAATTCCTGGTTTTATGCTGAAAACTACGAACAGATGGGACTTTTCATGTTACTTGAATCTCGTTATTGAACACCTCTATGGTTACGGGAGATTTTGCTTAGCACTTTTAACATACATTTCATTTATTGGACTATAAAATGCTACTTTGGAAAAACAAGTCTTTATATAGCTGTAACTAAAACAGTCTTGCAGGAAAGCCCTTTAACACGGAGAGCATGTCTAACCTCATGACACCTGGACAATCAATCCTTCCCTTTTTACTGGCTATTTATGAAGTTATTACAATTGTAAAATTACCATTGCCCAAAGTGAAATATTTCTCCAGTAGTTCTGAGTAAGGTTATCAGCTTCCCTACTCATATTTTATAAATGTTCTAGACCAGCCTTCATTGTGCTACGCTAACTTTGCTTTGCACAGGAATTCAATAGCGGCTCTTGTCATACATATTAGCAGAGGTCAGCAGGTTCACACGAAAAGCTTTCCTCGGCCAAAGGGCAACACCTCTTCACCCAGCTCAAAAAGCACCTTCTCACTACTAGACAGTACTACAGAACTTTAAGAACCTTTAGCTGTGCTTATTGTTAGACACCCACAGTTATCAATGTTTTTAACAGCTAAATCCCTTATGTAGTTTTCAAAACAGTTTGCTGTCAAACAACAATAGACTTTGTTCTTTAATTACAGCAAGTGACCTTCCTGCCCTTTTATTTCACAGTGAATAAGCTGCACACAAGGCCAGCGAGAAAAGTACATAAAAAGCATTTCTCTGTAACATAATTAATCAAAGCATGTACTTAAATGATTTACATCAATAGGTAAAATGCAGTTTCCTGATGAAGTGTAAAACATCCTTAATCTGCGCTATTAAAAAGTGAAGCTAAAGTAAACAATAACAGCCAACATGTTCATTTGCTGAAGACGACTTTCAGCTGCAAAATGCAGTCTTAATGAGAAGCAATAAGCTAAAACAAGAGACAAATTCAATCCTGCAGTATCACTAGATTGATTCATTTAAATACTGCAACTAGACACCTCCAATTATAGCCTTGTATCTTCTGCATTATTTTCACATGCACTGATTTTCACATGTCAAATACAATTTTCCTGCATCTCAATGTAAACTCCGACTGACTGAATCCCAGTCTCCCTGCAGCACACACAAAGCTAATTCTTGTAGATGCTCTGAATGCTTTTCAATGTAGCAGCTGTGAAAGACACACACACACACAAAAAAAAAAAAAAAAAAAAAAAGAAAAAACAACAACTTAACTAAAACAGAAGAAGAGATGATGCTGACAAACTGTGCTAAAAAAGAGCATGGAGGAGAAATGGAAAAATGGAGACAGGTTTTAACACCAAAATTCTTGGGAGTGGTCAGCCTACCTGTCAAAGCTACTTATTCAGACATGTCAGTGGTGGCTTAACCACAAAATGGGCTGCACAAATATAGCTCAAACATCTTAGAATTACAGCATACTTTGACTTTATCCACATATTAGGGGAGTGGCAACTTTTACAACATGCTTGCGGTTTCTGCATAAAAGAGCCAACAGAACACAGTCATTGATTTAATTAGGCTTCATAAGATACAATTTATCATGTTTTACATGTCTTTCTGCAGCAAGGAAACAGAATAAATAGACCAAAAAAATAGACACTGGACCATACTGTGAAAGCTGAACAGTGACTAAAACTCCTGGGAATTTGCTCCAAGCTTTTTATAAATTGCAAACAAATGCAGTTATTACATTCCACACCACATACAAAAACCTGCAGATTTTGAATCAGCAGGCATGAGCTCATTTGTATCTAAGAGGAAACATCCAGATGCGTGAGACGTGCCTTTCACAACATTAAGATAACTGGAAATTGATTTTTAAATGTGGGCTTGTTATCTACAGACACAAGCTGCTTTGTGCCAAGTACAGCAGATATGTTCTAGTGCATAGAAAATGCAAGAGCACTTAAGGAATCTGACATCTTTTTATTAAAAAAAAAAAAAATAAATCTTTCTGATGATTATTAAACATCTAAAGGGGGAAAGCCAGAATAAAACATAACACATTTAAGTTTTATTAAGAGTGCCACAGGCTGTGCTTAAGGTTGCAACCATTGCCAGCAACGAGCTTTATTATTGTGAGACACTAAGGGATGTTACTTCAGACAGTAAGCAAGCACACCATTGTGCCAGACAATGGCCAACACTGCACGACTCTAATGTGTGAAGTCTGTGTTAGAGTCGGTGTGTGCCAACAGCAGTGGCTGTTGCTGGAAACGCAAGCTCCAAACCTCCTCCTGGAGCAAGAGCCACCAGACAGTGTGTACCTCTGCCTCTGAGCACTCCATGCATGCTCATTCTCAATCTGCATGCCGTCCCATTTACATCGTACATAGGATTACTGGTGTGTATAGGGATTCTTCATGCAGTTTCCTGTGTGAGCACAGTTAAAAGCACACAAAACCGGGAGAAACCACGCCACCCTCTAATCTCTGTTGCCATGACAGCAGCCTTTGAGATCCTGAAATGTTCAGATTGCCAGCTAAACAAAATTGTTGAATGTGAACATTTGGCTGAGAGATTAAAAGGCTAAGGGGGTTGCAAAAGGGCAGTACCTCCCACATTCCAGGCAGCCACTGAATCCAATCAAACGGCTCTGACTCTTTAACCACAACCATTGTGAAGACCGGATTAGGGCAATTTATCTAGATAGTTAAAACAGATTAGAGAACTGCAATTTGAAGACTATTGGCAACAGAAGTAAATGCCTACTGTACTAAGTTAATAAAGAGACCATGAGATTTTAAGACACCTTTTCACCGTGCACAGAAGTTCTCTTAAATCAAAAAGCACAAACGTAAACACATGAATTACAGCAACCTGGACTCTCGTCTGCATTTAGAAAAGGTCACAAGGCTCATTCAAATTCATCCCTAGATATGCTATCTTAAAAGCAGCAATATGCACACAATATGAAATTTAATTTGTTCCTTGACTTGAACAGAAGACATTGAAATCATCTTCCAGTTTTAACAAGTATCAGGTGTCATAAACACACAGAGCTAATCCTCCTTCAAATTTAAGTACTACAAAGCCTTCAACATGACCAAAATACAAAAAAAGCCAGTAACAGGTCATAGAAAGACATAAATTTTCCCTGCGATCTCCAGCTCCCCGAGATATTTGCAGACCATACAGTTAACATGGACCCAAAAGTTTTCCCATTGCTGGATGTTCATTCTGGGAACTCGTAAAAGCAATTAATCTAAGACCAACAGCTGACAATAAAGTCACAATCTAATACTCTGAGATTGTCTGGCAGAGGGCAAGACAATGTGCTTTATTTTTCAGGCAGACCAGGTTATCTTTGTTTTACAACCTGTAGAATTCATAGGAAGCATAATCTCAGGGCAAACACTTGCCCCAAGGTCTCCCAGAAGACACCTTCTGCCCTACAGACAGAAGAATTCCCACTGACACCAGAACCTCCTTGAATCAGCAGCTAACAAAAGCCACACTCTCATTCCACCCTTCCCAAAGAAGAGTCATGGCCATTTATTCTTACAGAAAGCATCCTTCATAACGTAATAGGAAGAAAAACACACACTGTCATGGGATTTCTTTCATACATTTCAACCACTCAACAAATGAACAGCTCACATCTGAGAGCTGTCTCAGACAGGAAAGCTCCACCAGACAGGAGACAAACTGCTCCCCTCTGTTCCAAAAGCTGCTTTATACACACACATCTCGGCACAAGGTGCATTCCCCTCCTCCCAGCCCTCTTCTTCTAGGAAGAAGAGAAGCACCACCTGTCTGCTGGCTCCTTCCTCCTCGTTCTCCACACCAGCTTCTGGGGCCTCTGAGCTGCTGTTGTACCACAGGAACCCCTCTGTACAATCAGTATCCTGTGACTCTAACAAAAAGCAACAATGGAGCCCAGGTCTCTGGCAGTGCCTTCTGTTTTGCCCCTCCAGGCACAATCTCAGCTTCAGACAGGAAAAGGGAGAACAGTCCCTTTAGACTCTGGGAGAAGAATGGCCACGAATGCCCACTGCTGTCGTGGAAAAGGATCAGCACAATATGAAATTTGCTTCTCCTGCAGCCTAAGCTATACACTCCCCTTGGCAAACACCCAGATCTCCACCCTGCAAACACACGCCATCCCACTGGTACCAACACTGCTGCCCTCTGCTAAAACCAGGGACAGCTCAGCCAGGGCCATTTCCAGGTCTCTCCTTCTGCGTGAGTGCTATCAAAAGCAACAGACAAAACAGAAACATTTTCCAGGGTCCAAGGACAGGGAGAAAAGATAAGGAAGAGCAGTACACTCAGAACATGGTGCCTTCTCTCTAGGGAAGAGGTCTCAGTATTTCTTTTTTTAAGGGAAATTGGAAGAACAGATGTGTATCACAAATACACCAGAGGACAAAGAAGCCAAACAGAGTTGTTGGACAGTTATTAGAGACACAGGGACACACAGAAGAGCAGACGTGTGGAGAGGAGCTTTGTCCTACCTTTTCTGTTTTCAACTTCTTGATTCGCCTGTGGCTCTCCTCCTCCTCCTCTTCCTTCTTTACCAAAATAGAGTTTCCCAGTAGCCCTGAATCCAGGGTACTTTTGCTCACTTCCCCCATGGCAGAGGAGGTGCATTGGAAGGGGCTGCTTCTTCCCCCACTGCCCCCCTTGGCCCCAAAGCCATAGAGGTGCCCAGGGGGAGCCTGGCTGCTGCCACCCCCACTGCTGTTGGGATGGCCCTGCTGCAGGTCATGCTGCTTGTCCTTCCTGTTTTTCCCCGCATCCTTATCCCTCTTGGAGCCTCTGCTGCCTAGGGCTTTACCTGGCTTCTCCTCTTTGTTTTTCCCACAAGAAGCAATGGTGGTGCTGTTGCTGAGGGTACTATTATTGCTGGTGGTATTATTATTCGGGTTACTGCTCACACTTTGACCCAGTGCTGAATTCATGACAGTTGCCTCTCCAGGGCGCCCTTGGACTTCCTGCCTCTTGCCAGCACTGCTGATCTCAGGAATCCCATACAAGGTGGCAGAAGGCAGAGATTTATTAGCATCCTTAGAAGTTTTACTCCTTTTCACTTTTGATTTGTTAGTCTCTTTGTGAGAGGAATTCCCCTGGGGAGCTGATGGCTGAACAGAACCAAATTTTAGGCCATCAGCTAAGGCTGAGGTAGCATTAGCCCCACTGGAAGCCAGACCCCCGCAATCCTTGGAGCTGGTGTTGCTGCTGCTGGTGGTATTGGTAGAACTACTCATCTCAAATTTCTGTCTGTCCTTCTCCAAATCGGCGTCCAAATCGATAATTAAATTCCCAACACCGATTTCCCAATCATCGCCACTGTCGTAAGTGTCAACTGTGTTTGGATCCACACCTTTTCCTGCAGCAGAAGTGTTCAATGACATCCTGAAGATGAGATCTCTAGAGTTAAAATCCGATGAACTTTCCTTTGAAGATGTGAGGACATTCGTTTATCTCCGCTGGGCTCTCAAGTTCAACTCTTCTTGTCTTCCTCCCCCAGGTGTGTCTACATTCACAACCTGCAGTCTACGTCCACCTTGCCCTGTGAGAAGAAAAGTCGAGTATTTATTGTCTGAGTGTGATCAGAATATAACAGGACTAACAAAAAGGGGGCAAGGTAGGGGCGGTCAAAATTATTCACCATTGACACATTTCTTCCTCAAGTTTGTTAAATGGGAGGCAATGGCCATGATGCTTTTATACTGAGCATCTTTAATCTACTTTGCATACCAACACCCACAACCTCCCTTAAAAAGTCATGTGCACAAAAAGGAAAAAGACAACCAAACAAAAAACAAAAGCCAAAAAACAAACCAAACAAACAAAAAAACCCACAACAAACCAAGCCCAGATATTTAAACAGACAAAGCTCAGGAAATAGAGTCTTAGAAGTGGTGCCTAGCTGTTGGATCACATGTTGTAATCTAACCCGTTGGACCACCACCTAGGCACAAAAGGGAGGGGGTAAAAAAAAAAAAAAAAAAGAATACAGATTTACTCTTTGCTGCATTCCATTAATTTTGTGGCTTTAAACCAGACCCTTGAAGTTTTGTGACTCTCCTGTATTATCTTTTACCCCCCTTACACTTAATCTCTTGGGGTGGGGGGAGAGGGAGAGCTAAGGAAGTGGGAAACCTCATTTTCTTTGCCACAATACAGCGTCTGTTAAACACCAACAACCTATAAAAACAAACATTTACTGGAAAATATTAAACTCCACGGGTTAAAAAAAAATATTTTATTTTCTTTAAAAAAACCTTGTACTCTCAAGGAAACAGCTCTAAAAGCAGTGCTAATGTACTCCTTGGTCACACAATTGTTAGGTCTGTTAAATACAGTATTACTGACTGTACAGGAAACTGATTAAGACATACACTTTAAGTGATCTGCACCAAGGTGGCCTCAGTGACCGCAAATGAGTGTGTGTTTGACAAAGCTTAGTCAAAACGATTTTTAAAGGGATCTCTCCCTTCTAGAGTCGACTGTCGAAATATTTATACATATATATGCATAATGCTTACCTTTAGTCCTTTCTCATTTTTTAATTAAACCAGCAAATCAAAATGCTGTTCCCACTCGTCTCAGCAACAACTCTGTGCCTCATTTTACTTAAAGAGCAAGTGATCAAGAAGTAGAGCGCAAGTATCATCTCAGCCAGTATAAATCGGTCAATAACATATCTCCCCCTACTTTGGCACACGGATCAGAAGTCCTTTTTTGATTGTTTGTTTAGGGTTTTTTTTTCCTCCTTGTTTAAAGACCAAGAAAAAAAAAAAAAAAAAAAAAAAGAAAGAAAAAAATGCTGAGCCTCACAACTTTACCAGCTGGTAGGTAATATTTCACATTCAGAACTGAAGCATCAAGGACCAGGTTTTTGTTTGTTTGCTTTTCCTGAATAAGCACCGAGAGGTAATAATCATCAGAGTAATTTAAAAGAAAAAAAAAAAAAAAAATGTTTCCCCAACTTCACACTCCGTCTTCAGCCTCGGACCTGGGAGCCATCCTCATCAGTAAGTAATGATCCCATGAAACAAACCTACAGGCGCCCGGGTGTTACAAGACAGAATGTGCTAACATCGGGATAAATTAGTGAAAGGGAGGAAGGAAAAAAAGAAGAAGAAAGGACTGAAAATCTGGGCTGGATTCCGCCTGTTAGTTGGGAAGTGGCATTTTTTTCGCCCGTCCTGACAGATCTGATTTCTTGAACTAACTTGAGGGGAAACGAGTGGAGGGAGAGACAAGGGGGGAGCGAGGAGGAGGAGCGGGAGGGGGAGAATCACTGATCTGATAAACCGGTTATCAAAACATTTTGTAGGAGTGGGGGAAGGTCAGCGTACTCTCTAACGAGGTATATTTTTC
>JANRGW010010612.1:71983-89251 GCA_024733675.1 Psilopsiagon aymara
TCATGTTCATTCTTACAATATGACTTAAGTTGTGCAGGTCAGGTTTTAGTCTTTCTTTCCCCCCTCTATCCCCTTAAGGAGGGGAGCGGGGGGGAGGCGGGGCAGAAAAAAATCCTTTTGTCTCCGGGCTGCTTATTTACGACTGCGGGCGCTGGGGTGCAAATGCAGGCGACCCTGTAACTACCGCGCGAACATCCTTTCACAGGAATTAGTAACACAAATCTTCCCTATCGGGCTTTGTGTGGCTCGAAAATATCCCCCTTAATCATTCCTTTTGTTTAGGTTGGGAGCCATTATGCTACACCAGTGCGTTAAATTGCGTTTAACCCTTCGCTGCCGGGGGGGGTGGGGTAGTGGAAGGGGAAAGGGGTGCTGCCCGCCGCTGGGAGGGGGGTCAGGCTCAGATCATTCTCATGGCCCTGAGCTCTTAACTTTTTTCTTTCTTATATTTTTCCTGGTTTTCCCCTTTTTCCCTTGATTTCCCTGTGAAAAATCGATTGGGGATGTTTTTCCTGCCAGACACGCGCTGCTCAGGTCAGGGTCTCTGTGGGGAAGTCACAGTGTACCGTTTACCGCGTTCAGCACACCCGTAACAGTGTAGGGAAACGCATTTTCGGACCTCATCCAGCCGAGCGGGACACGAGGTGCCCTCGTCTCCTAACAGTACGTACCGGAGGGGCAAAGCGTGCTCAGTGCCGGGGCACCGGGGACAGACACACAAGAGGCTGAGTGGAGGTAAAAGCCACCATGAGCAGCGTCTCTGGGGGAAATGCTGCCCTCCGGTCATCATCAGCCCGAGGGCACCGGGACACACTCCCTCCTGGGGGCCCGAGCCGGCCCTGGGACAACCAGCTCCGTTCCTCCCGGTATAAACACACTTCCCCTCAGTGGCTGATAACGAATGGGTCATGAACAGGGGAAGTTCATTGCCAGGGAACCGCTGGATTATGTTAAAATTATAAGCCATTACAAAGGAAAAAAATATTAATAAAAAATAGAAGCATCAAGTGTGTGTAACGGAGACGAGAAACGCCAAGGTGCAAACGCATCCCTAGCTTCCTGCCGTGGCCTTCCAACAACGCTGGGATGATGTGATGGAAGGAGCTTAGCAAGGGGCTGCAGACCTAGCTGAAGCATTGGTGAGGCCCACTCGTGACCAGGCACTACCAGTTTAGGCTGGGGAACATGCATGAAGGTGGTGATGTTACAGGCACTGAAAATCACGGATTCCCTGCGGTAACTTTGGGGTGATTTTATTCAACTGGCTAACAAAAATGTTCATTCAGGTCAGCAACACCAAGCCTACTTTTTTGTTGTTGTTGTTGTTCACTTAGTTGTGGATCACTGTTCCCATTTCTTTACAGTGTGTGTTTTTCAGATTTAGGTAATGGCCCTTATTTTTTCAATATCGACCCTCTGTTTAGACATGTTTCATTTTGGGCTGCTTCTCACCTGCAAAATTACAGTCATTTTCACATTATTATACAGTGAGTAGGAGATAGTTTGTATTTAGCAGTGGGTGGGGGAAGGGGTATTATGGGAAGCAATCTGCTATGGTCAGCACATAATTTCAGCCCAAAGAAAATTGCTTCTGAATAGATGGTCTGTTAACTAGCCAGAGAACAGCAGTTGGGAGAGATTGCAAAAATGCTTCTGTTTTATCTGCGCTACAGCATCACTTTAATTTCTGAAAACCAGCGGTCAGTGGGAGAGACGTTTCTCTAACCCGAGCTGCCAGATGATGGACAAAGTATAGGCTTGTGACAAAATTCAGAGCTGAGCCTCTCGTTTCCCTCCTGGCTTTTGTGTACCGCTACACGGTGAAGGAACCACCCCAAGGCACTCTGTGAGTTACGGAAGTTTTATTCACCCGTTTTATTCATCCGTTTCTGTGGCAGAACAGCCTGAGGGCCGGTGGTGCCTCTTCAGAACCCAATTCCCAGGAATGGCTGCAAAAAGACCACTGACCTCACACCATCCTGCCCAGGATGAACTGCCCCAGCTGCAGAAGGAGGTCGGTGCCCTCCGTGTGACTTATTTTCACCTTCATTTATGACCGCTCGCCAAATTAAATTACAACTTTGCATTCATGCACATTTTACAAGGCAGACAATAAATTAGTGATGTTTGTCTAAAATAGGAAATCTGTCGTTAATTAATGCAGCTGCAGTCCGCTAATACTCCCAACGCGTTCCCATTCACACCCCCCGTCCTCCCCCCCCTTCTTCCTTTTCCTTCTCTCGCCAGACACGCACATCACACACGCTAATGAAGACCCGGGCTTCCTCCTGCCGAAGTCCCACACAGCGTTCGCCCTGTGCCGAGCCCCCCCTCCCGTCCCTGCTCCCCCACCCGTCCCTGCTCCCGCGCCACCAGCTCTCTGGGCGCGGACCGGGCAGTGACCAATCAGCTCTCCAGAAATCGCTTTGCCGAGCTCTCATTGGCTGAGGTTGGTCGGGGGTGTGCGGCTGGCGGCGGCGATGCTGACTGCGGGGGCAGAGGGTCATTCCCATCGCGGCCTCCTCGAAATATCTGTGCCTGCAGGCGGGAAGTAAAGGCTGCAACGAGTACTTATTCACCTGCAAGTACGGAAAGGGCTGTTTTGCACCCTTGTGTGTGCCCCGTCCACTAGTAGGGCCAACTGCAAGGTGTCGTAATGTCTAAATGAGGATGCCACAGAGTCCTACCGTCATCTGCAGCTGCGTCCCCTTAGACGACCTCTTCCAACCGCGCCCTTTTTTCCTGTGTATCTGTTGCAGAGGTACACATGTGTGCAGACGTTTTCGACATCGCACACAGCTCATCCACAACGGTGACACCTTCCCACGCTGCTTAACCGGGCACTGAGCTCAGGACAAAACCTAATTTTAGGTTCCTATATGCCAGATCGATGAGGTAAACAATAGGTAGCATTTCTCTTGTATGCAACGTTTTGCACATAGTTTCCTTACAGCAGACTCGAAAGCAATGCCTCAGAAATTTAGCATACTGATATGAAAATTTTGGGTTAGCGCATCCTTAAAAATGCTCAGAATTTATTGCATAGTCTTGTGGATAAACATTTAATTGATGTGCACAAACTGCCATCTCTGTGGATTAGTTGTGGATAATTTATAATGGCATTGCACGCTGACAGTGATCCACAGACCAGTGTGGGAACTGGTGATAAAAACATACATTCAGGTTATTATGCACTTGGCAGATATTCCTTTTTCTTCAGAGGCAAAGCTAATAATGTTTTCTTCTTCTTTAGAACAGTCCACAGATTCTTTTACATTTATCTGAACATTCACAAGGAGTCTCACTTTGATATCTGATCTAAAGGTCAGCGTCTCTGCTGTTTCAGCACACAAATACGGGTTATATATGGAAACAAAGTAGTGCTGTGTTGTTTATAGAAGAGCAACAAAAATGGCCTGGCAACTGAAGGAAATGATTTAGGAAAGACTCGTGTGTGTGTGAATGTGCATTTATTTGGGGGTAGGGAGAGAGTGTAAGAAGTGCTCTCACCCTTCTGAGAGCACGAGAGGGGATAACCAAAGAAGAAACAAACCCCGCCAAATAAAAAATTGAAGATTGTTTTTAAAAACTGTAGCAGTGTAATATGCTAATCAGTGAAATAAATAATGTCCCAAAGCAAGTTCTTAAGTTCCATTGCCCAGGGTTGAAAATTAGGCTGGAAAAAGCACTAAAAATAAATACTATGTGGAATGACTCCATTCTGGCATTAGAACCAGACTGAATGACCTAGTAAGTGTTTTCCATTTTGTAACTTAACTCTTCTGTGAATTTGTGCTGTAGAATTTGAACTAGAAACCCTCTATCTTAACATGAATATAGCCTTTGGTTTGCTGTATAGATGCTCAATTTCTCCTCAAGTAATTTAAACAGCTTATTTGTTTATGTAGTGCATTGAGTAAACATCCAGATAGTATTACAAACATGTATTTCTTGCTTAATCAGCTGTGTGTGATGACAAACAGGCAATACATATTAAAATCTATTATAGCCTTTTGTCATAGCTTTGGTACTCAATTACACCATGTGTCTTTCACAGCTACTTTCATTCAAAATAGTTTAATACTTTGCAGTCAATTATAATTTTTAATAGAAACAATGGATACAGATTCAGTATTTTAGATGAGCAGCATCCTTGTTAGAGTAGTACTAAAGTGGAAAAAGTTTAAAAGGCCAGTAGCTGGGTGCCATACATAGATTTTCCAAGAGAACAGATGAGCATGGGGAAGTGAAACTGAAGTTTAGGGAATAGGGTTGGATTGTTTTATTTTAGAGAAGGCTCGGAGTCATAGGCCAGGGAGGGGGAAGATGAGCCTTGAAGTGGAATTTGCAGAGATCTGGCTGATAAGATGTAGGGAGTCTGCAGCAGAAGTGGCAGTGGGAAGGTTTTGTCCAGCGAGAAAGGAGTGCAAGAAGTATGATGCTGGATTAAGATGAGAAATAGGCCAGAGATTAGATCAGATGGCACATACTAGGAGTAAGATAAAGATGATTAAAAGGCAGAGTGTGTACTGGTTGTTGAAGGGAGTATTGAATCTATAAATGTTTAAAAAGCCAAGGTTAGCTGTGTCATCCTTGAGGGAGGAATGAGGAAGGATGTTGCTACATTTTTGACAGAAAGCAGCTTGAAGGGGAATGACCCTGAAAACTCATTAAAGAAGTTATCAAAGAAGTATGTGTTTTGGAGTTGGTAGATGTAAAACTACATCTGGTAGATGTAAAAACTGCAGAGATGTGGAAGGAGAAAATAAATGCTCTGGGGCAAGATGAATGCCTGGGAGGGATCTTGATAATCAGGCCTTAGAGGCATTTTACCCAATGAAGCTTGTGAGCCACTGGAGCTGCAAGTGAAGAGAGTATCCCTAAGACTTCCTTGTGTCCACCAGAGCAGGCAACCATGGCCTCTTGATTTCTGACTGGCCTTGTTGCTGTCATTTTGTTTCCTTTTTGGTTCCTAGGCAGAAGGAGAGAAACACACAGAGTTTTGTACCTTCAGCTGCACAAGGGACCTGCTGGAAAAGAAGCATGAGAAGATGGAGATCAAGGCAGTAGGAGAGAAGGAGATGGGGGCTGGAGACCAGAAGAGTGAGACAAAAAAGAGGACAGTGTAAATACAAAAGAAGAAGGATGATCTTATTAGTGCAGAGGAATTTAGGCAGTCTGTTCTCAGCTGTCTCACTTCCCTTGGGAAGTTCATGGTACTTCTGCCTGTGACTTAGCCATCTCACCTTGAAATGGTAACTAAAACAATGCTTGAATGTAAAAGATTCCTTAATTCCTCAGCCAAAAATAATGTAGCTGTGTTTTTCAGTGGAGGGAGAGCCTGGATCACATGAGGTATTACTCACTTTCAAGGTTGACATTCTCCATGGAGCTACATGGAACATTGCAAAATTGCATTCCTGATGCTCGAGAAGACCTTTAAATATTTTCCTCACAAGTAGGATTGCAGAAGTTTAATTTCAAAAGAGAAGAAGCCTGATAGATTAAGAAAATGTCAAGAAAAGAAGCTCTGAGATTTTGAAGTTCAGTGATAAGGAATATCAAATCACGAAAAATTTTCATGTTGTGAGAATTTCCCACAAAAGGCAATAAATCACCTGAGAATCCAGAAAATTTTATACAGCATTTGAAACATTTTCAGTGATGCCTTATCCTGTGAATGTGTGGTATGTGTACAGTATGCCAGTGGACTTGTTCAGGTACTCCTTGGTTCAGCATCTAGGAGTTGAACCACAGCAGGGGCAACGAAACTTAGCTGGTGTTCCACACTGCAGCTGTGATATAAGGTAATTACAAATAGCATCATCACTGTCTGACCATTCTTCTTCTTTGGGAAGAAAGTTACAATTGTAGCTAAACTGAGTGCACTGCTTGTGTCTTTCTTTAAAAGCAGTAGCATGGACTTGAGCTGGCACTGTTCAAGTCAAGCACAAGGCAGAGGTGATCTGTTCTTGCTGGTGAGCCTCTGCACAATCTGGGCTTTGAAACCCACGGGTCTTTTCATCACAATGCTTCTACTTCCTCACTTTCAGTTTCCTGTAACAAGGATTACTTATCTCTCAGCGTGCCCTGAGGACTATGTTTGTTAAGCATATTGAGACCAAGTGTAATGTGATTAACAACATCTGCATTAGATTTAGACATGTGTATTGCAAATAAGTACTATTCAAGCAGACCTTCCACTGACTGCAACTGCTCTTTTCTTTGGGACTACAGAAAAGGCATTCCAGAGAGTCACACAGAGGCCCCAGCTTTATCTGCCTTATGTAAAGATGCTCTGTGCTTCCAAACCTTTCAAGTGGGGATGGCAGCAGACTTCTTTGTCTTATTCCCTGAAAAGCCACTGGGATGTGAAAAAAATACATGATGTACATTCCGTAATTCTGGTTACAGAAGTCTTGAGAATTTAGGAGATGCTCGAGGGTTCCCTCTGGAGCCTAAGGTATTCTGTGGCGTCCTGAAGGCACAAGTGCTATTTTTTGAACTGTCTTCCCACATAAATACTAGGAAAGAACTTGGAAGAAATGCTGTGAGGATCACTGCTTCTACAGAGTGTACTCTAGCTCATAGTCATGCTCAACAGAAGATTTCCAAATTGTACTTAAAAGACAATGATATTTATGAATTACTCCCTACTCTGGACCGTGAAATAGTATTTGCAGAGTATGTAATCCTTGTTTTTCTCTCCATGTTTGAACTTGAGGAATGAACTACATAATTTTTATTTTAAAATTTTGCTTCTTAATTTTATGCTTCTATAAATGCACAATTTATAAATGCACAATCTATATATTCACAAATCCTCAAAATTAAAACACTTGTGTTAAAATTTTGCCCAAATAAAGGCTTTATAGCTTTTAAACAGTGTTGCTGGTTTTTAATTTTAATAATGGTATTAAAAAGTGTCTGTAACTGCACTGAGATTGATAGGAAGTGTTAAAATGCAGTGCTTTTTTTTTTTTTTTTTTGTAGAAATGAGTTTTTCATGTTTCTAGCTGTAAATCTTTTTATCTAGCACTCTGTATTTTGCATTCCTCTGAGGTCAAATAAAAATTTGTAATTAAATGCAGACCAACTTTCTCTTGTACTGCTGTTCAAAATGGTGAACCAGTTCTGAAATATAATCTGTTAGTATATTATTAATTAAAACAGCTAGTACCGAGGTCAAGGCTTTTTGACAAAAATCCGAAACAACAAAAAAACCCCTAAAAGAAAAAAGTGCACTTTTTCAGGAGATTGCTCACGACTTTTCTTATTTGGTTTTTGTAAAAGTACAGGGTTATGATTGGTCTTTTTTTGGGAAAATATTGTTGACAGGAATGTGTTGCAAGTGCACAAAGTGGACAATGACTTCTACGTGATTATTTTGCAAGGGGTAGGTGTGAGAAGTGTTCCAGTGTTAAGCATTAACCTTACCACATCCTTACTTCCACGTGCTTTGCTGTGAGGAAAGATGCCAGAGAGTGACCCTAAGCAGAAAATATAAAGCCCTAAATATGATCTCCCAACATTCTATCATGTTCACGTAGTTCAGAATGATCAGAAACCTCCAAGGGTACAGTGCTGCACTCAGAACAATTCTGATTACAGATAATTGTTCCTAAATTAAATTCTCCAGAAGGTATTTATAGAAAGAGCTTTGAGTAAAATGTGATTGTGTTCCTTTATTTCTCTTCATTTTAGCCTTATTAAAAGGAGAAACTATGCATCTGAAAAGAAAAACATGAAGAGGACACCCCATTGCCATTACTTTGGAGAGCTGAGAGGTGGAGAATGAAAAAGCCATTGGTCTCAGTTTTACTACCACAATGGCCTTTTATGAGAGGGATTAGATATGCCTAGAGCTGATGCAGCATTCAGTGCTGCCCTGGACAGCAATCTGGAAAGAAAGGTGGTAAAAATCAGTTTGTCATAAGGTTAAATCACCACAGACTAACTAGATTGGCTTTTCAGATTGTTTTTTATTTGGAGAAATGAGGAAAAACAGAAAGAAAGAGAGAAATATGGCTTAAAAGCTGCCTGGTTAGGATTCGGTTTTTTCCTTCTCTTTTTTTTTTTTTTTTCCCTCTCCTTTTTTTTTTTTTTTTTTTTTTTCCCCTTCTCCAAGTTATAGCATTCAGAAAACATGTTGAGCGACTTGAGGCATTAAAAAGATCAGTCTTTGGTTGCTGAATGAAAGACTGTTGTGTATGTGACTCACATACTAAACAGAAATCTGCCTTCAAAGCCTATTTTACTACCTAATTATATATACACAAAATGTAGCTGTCTGTTTCAATCAAATCCTGGGAAAAAGACAAAAACTCCTTTTAAGATGCAATTTTCATGGTTTTTCATAACCTTAAAACACATGCTACTGAGCAAAAGGGTGAAGTACAGCTGCAAAGTCCAGATAAGGCACCAATAATTGTTCGGGTTTTTTTTCTCTTAATTATTACTTTATAAAGATATTGTATCTACTACTAAGAATGAGGAAAATTAGTGTTGTTTTCTTTTTATGCTTTTTTTGTTTGAGTTTGTTTTTTTTCTCTTTTGAGGTGTTCTCCCTTCCCCCCAAAATCTGCATTTCAGGAGCAGCCAACGGCTATAGAAAGTACTTTTAAGCAGCCTCTGTTAATAGCAAGTTTTCAGAAGGGATCTAGGAATTCCAACCCTCTGCAAGCCTTTGTATTGCACTGAGCACTCCACATGAACAAAACTAAATATAGAGTGAAAGAACGCACCATAAAATATAATTGCTGGCAATCAACTCTCTTGGAAACTTTCAAGCTAGATGACATGTGTGAGCCATTTCTTTTATGAGAAACAAAAAAACTCAAGCTGATTTCAGCTCTTCCTGCAGTAATGTATGTGCATCTGTGAGTGTATGTACGTGCATACGTATATGATTTTTTTTAATCAGCCCTAGGTCTTTTTTAATAACTTCAACAGTAAAGTTTGATAAGCCATTACTAATTTAAATCCTCTTGCAGATACAAATCATTAAAATGAAGTGATGTTTTAATGGCTTATCCAATATATATGTAATTGGTCCCTAAAAATTTCTTACTCTGAAGACATTACTGGATGTCTCCCTGGGAAACTGAAGTGGAAGAGAAAGACATTTACTCTGCAGATGAGTGTTTCAGTGGAAGAGGTACTGCCCATCGTCTGCCTGGGGACAGGACATCATATTCTTCCTGACTTAAACACTCCCTAGACTATTCCAGCCAAAATGAGACAAATAAGCAATACTGTATTTTCTCCACTGTAAGTAGTTCAATGCAGTTAGGCAGAAGTGAGTTAGAGGAGCCTTTTACTGGAAGAGGTGAAGTTTAGTAATTTCTTGGAAGAGGCAGGGGAATACAGTGATAAAAAGTCACAGTTGACTTAGAAAATGTTTCATCTACAGTGGCTGTTTGCAGCCTAATGGTCATATCTTGAAGCTGCCTCTATTGTTGTTAAACCATTGATTCTAGTGAATATTCTTGTTGATTACTAGAGGGAATAAGGTCAAAACTGATCACTGAAAGTTTAATTCAAACCCACATGTTCTGTCCTGGCCACTCGCCATGTTTGTGCTGACAAAAAAGCTGATCTTCCCAAAACTGGGCAGTGTCTGTTAATTACAGAAATAATTAGATAAGGGGCCCGACATGTGCTGCTGCACAATGTATGTGCATTCAGCCAAAAGTTTGCTGGCAAACCTTTCTCCCACCTAATCAATGTCTAGTAATTTGAAGTCGGACATAATGCAGCGACTGGGGTGAATGTGTAAGGTTTAGGAGTCCCGGTTGGTGTGGCAGGCTTGCAGTACTCTGAGTGTCCCGGCAAATGGATATCCAACCCACAGGGATTGTGTCTTCTCTCGCCCAGGCGGGTTACAATGGGGACTTGTTGGACGTAATGACTATACTTTAGACAGACAATAGGCATGCTAAGGAGATTAGCTGAAGCTACTTCCTTTACCTGGCTGGAGGGAGGGAATTTGGAGAACAAACACAGAACAAAAGACTTCTATGGATCTAGTGAAGTTACTGCGAAGTATGCAGGGGTGTGAATTTACAGCTTTCTCACGCGGGTATCCTTTGTGCAGGATGACGGTGCAGCTCAGCCAGACACTTGAGCTGCCCTAACAGCTTGCTGCTGCCAAAAGGGGCAGTCCTATTCAATCCCTGTTTTCCCACTTTTTCTCCAGCCTTCTTCAAGCTGTGTGGTCTCATCCTCTCCATTGCACAGCTCTGGCACTCATTTGACCCTAAGTGAAACAGTGGAGTTTGTTAAGCCAACAAAAACCTGTTGACTGTTTTGTGGGGTTAGTTTGCTACTGGCTCAGTGATCTGAATTAGCTCACTGTGCAGTCAGAAGAGCGGTTTGTCACCTCTGAGGGGGTCACTGGCAGCATGCAGGTTAGGTGGAAGCAAGGGAGAAGAAGTTGAGGGCTGAACAGGCCATGACCACCCCTTTTAGTTGCATTGAACTATTAAACTGAGTTATGCCATTTCATATCATAAGGCCAGAGACCTGACTCTTCTCAGACTGTTGTCTCACCTACCATCACCAGATCTGTGGGCTTTAATTGCCAAAAAATACCAATTTTAAACATAATCCAATCATTTTGCTGGGAGCAGACTAAGATATACTCATGAAAGCACCTCAGCCAGAGGACCAGGTAAAAGCTTTTGGTATCTACAGCTAGAAACCATTTTGTCTGGTATGGCTGCAGTAAAAAGAAATGGCCTGCCTCTGTCCTCAGAGCATCCACAGTGTGAAGGATTTAGTGCAGAATAATGACTGCGCTATAAATTCACAACTTTACAATAACTTCCTCACTGAAGGGAAAAAAAAAAAGGAGCAAAGAAATTAAGGTGTTGGAACAGGGACTTACAGAGATGCATAGGAAGTTGTAAGCAAAGGTAGAGATGAAATAACTTGCTTTCATAGCAGAGCAGAAAGGTTTGGCTGTTAGATCAATATACATAATAGGTGATGAGCTGAGCTAAAGGCATTAAATGGATGGGAAGACAAATGGTTTGAAAGAGCCGCAGAGAATATTCTGGACCAGGCCATTGGTTACAGAAGAATGCTCCAGAATGGTAAGAAATCAGGAGTAAGGAAATAATTACAAGAATTGCTGTTTCTTGTCTTGGTCTTTGTATTTTTGTGTTGAGTTAAATTCATCGACTGATTTTAGAAACCCTAAGTAAAACTCAGTATAACGTCTTTCAGATATGAGAAACCTGATACAAAGTCATCTGATCTCTTGCCAAGTTGCCCATTGACTCCTTCCTTGTCTCCAGGCAAGCTTCTTATTTGTTGAAGCATTGCATATCTGTGTGAGACTAGCCTATGGGGACTACTTTGTGCTGTAGCACCATTCAGCTTCAGTGCATCAGTGACTAGCACACATGGAGCCACAGATTCATATTTTTTCACAGAGGATTCAACAGTCTTATTCTTCCCTGTGAATTTAACAAAGCCAGAACTTTTTTGTGATTTATTTTGACACATTCACTTTGTCTGTTCAGCTCTGAATCTGGGCGTTAAGAAATATTTCTAAGAGGCACTCCTAGGACTGGGATAAACTCACTGGTAATGCTAATCTGTGATGTCATATCTGTCACACAATTAATCAACACAAATTTTTTTTAAAAAGGACTCAGAAAAACATTGCGAGGTTGTTATGGTGGTGGACTTTAACTAACTGTAGTAATATTACCACCCCAGCATAATACTATGGCATCACCTAAACCAAATAGGACCGGTACTGAACTGCAGGTATTGCAATTTAGTCTCAGATAAAGCCAGAGGTAAGCCCTGAGCAGTGTTACAAATGCAGTTTAATATACTGCAAGCCTGTAAGAATCCTTCTTCTTCTTTTTTTTCTTTTTTTTTTTTTTTTTTTTTCTTTTCTTTTTGTGTCATACACCACAAGCCCACAAATGGTTGAAAAAATCCTGAGGAAGTGTGATTTATTTCTTAAACAGATGTTCATAAATGCCCCTTCAGAATATGTGTCGGAAGCCCAAATATTGTCTACTGGATGAATTGCTAAATACAGAGGTAGTATGGACAAGTGCAAGCTTCACACATGAAATCTGTGGTAGAACTAGGAGCACAGTCAAAATCATTAAACTCCTAACCATTTTGTAAGAGGACACATTAGGGCAGAGGTTTGGGAAGAAGGCCAAATCCCTGCCATCACAGAAAACCATACAATAAGTATTTCAGGAGGTGCACAGAATATGTACTCTACATACTACTGAAACATCATAGGCCGTGGAATTCATTCCCACGTCCTAGAACAAGTATGTGACCTATATCCAAACAACAAAAGCTACACCTAGAGTATGTCACAGGAAGGCAGCAGACTTTTTTGTTGTATGTTGTTGTTGTTACAAGTCTCTGCAGCAAAGGGGAACTTTTTAGAGAAACCTCCAGTATAGGCACTGGAAAAAGACTAATTCTATAGAGGAACATCGAGAGTAAATGCCCGTCAGATCTAAACAGAGAATGTTTCCAGACATCAGTTTGGCATAAACTTTTAGCAAACACACATGAAACAGACGTCTCCTAAATTTCATTGCTACTAGAAGAATCTACTGCCATCATCTGTGACAAGTGCCTCTGATGATACCCAAGAGGAACATTCTTTTCTAAGTTCAGGGAAGTGTTAGACCTCCTCACTGCTTTCTGCTCAGGTCTGCTATAAAAAGCCCACTCTTGCTGAGGCAAAGCTCATAATGAAGGAGATAAAAAAACTTAATAATGTCTGAAGCATTTTAGAAATGTCACAATTCTGTGAAAGCTTGTAGGTTTCGGTGCTAGGTGTCCTTTTCAGGATGAGGCTCTTCACCAAGATGAGATACTATGTCCCTTTTCTATAGAAAACAGCCTTTCTTGCCAAGGACCTTGAGGCGGTGCTATCCCTCCTGCACATCATAGAAGTTAGGTAGAAAGTATAGGAGTTTCCAAGGAAAGAAAGTTTGTCTTCAATTCTCAGTCCATCCAGCTCCAGGTAGGAGCCTTTTTTTCTGCTCCAAGACTGTGTGAGAGTGTGTTTTACTTACTTCTGTGACTATGTACAGTTGTATAAGTCAGCACCTTATACAAATAAAATTAGGACAAACCTAGATTTTGAATGTTCACTGTATAAAAAAACCTTTCTGTTATCACTGAAAACCAGAGCATTTGATATTGCTGGCCACTGCTAAGCCATTGAAGAATGGAAAAATAATGTTCATCTGCCTTCTTTAATTTTATAGTTCAGCAGTTTGCTTTCAATTCCTGTTGCTGAATTGGTTGGTTTCCTAATTTTTTTCAAACATGGATCTAGTGTTTTTGACATGTCAATATATTCTCAAGGCAGGATTAATTGACAGTAATCCTTATGTCACCATACGTTTTTCTCCTTGGGGTTTACAGCAGGAATTATTTGTTCTTTAATTATCCTGTTATGACTCTGTGGCATAATAAAACCCGACATATTTAATGGCAGTATACAAGTGTACGACGAATTCTTAGAGCCTACTGAGTAGAACGTAAAGTCATAGTTGAAAATGTATCTTTTACACTTGCAGCAGCATCATAGACTCACAGCATAGTTAGGGTTGGAAAGGACCTTAAGATTATCCTGTTCCAACCTCCCTGCCATGGGCAGGGGTGCCTCAGCCTGAAATATGAAGCATTAAAGTATGTGCACATGCAGAAAGAAGAGAGAGTATGAAAGGAAAACTGATTTTAGATACTTTATTACCTGGATTTCTAAAAATCCCAGAAGCCTAATATAAGTTATATAAGAATACATTAACGCATTTTTTAAATGCATGGAAATGCTAAAAAAAAGGAGGAAAAATCTACTGTTTATATTTAAAACTTCTAAAGAATGGTTTAAATGAAGGAGACAGGAACAAAGCTTAAAATATGGATAAGCTGACAACATAGTAGTGAAAATATCGTATTGTTCTGAAAGCTTGCAGCGGCACTGCTAGCATATTTTGTTACAGTGGTCTCTTCGTCCTTTACCAAATGTCTAATATCAGATCCGCTTCATGTGCTTTCCTTGCAGGGTTTAATGTAAGTGATTAATTTTGACTTGGCTTAATACTTCTAGGAACGTGGCAATGACCTCAACTGAACACTGGCACAGTGATTAATGTTACATGAGCCAGTATATTTTTTACTTGGGATCCTGAATAAACACAGACATGCTGTGTTCTGTTACAGACCTTGCTCAATTGAAAATGTACCGTGGTTTCAAAGAATAATGTTTCAGATGCAATAAACAATGTTAGAGGAAACATGGCTCTTGTTAACAAAAATGCTGTTTCAGGCTAAAGTCCCAGTGATCATAAAAGATATATGATGCAATAAACAAAATGAACCACAGGCAAGACAGGTCCATTTGATAACTAACCACTGACTGAATTTTCCAACACTCCTAGACATTCTGTGAGATAAATTATTCGCAAAAGGTCCCTATTAAATATAAGGTTGTCATTTCTTTATTATTTTTATAGTGAGGTCCAAGAACTGTGTGAGTGTCCCTTATTGGTTGTTTGTGCTTTTGAATTTTTTATGATATGGAAAGACAGGCAAACAGTTGCTATGATTGTCAAAAGTCTTAAATCAAGTTGAGAAAATGCAATAAACCACAGTTTCCATGGTAACACATTGTAACCTAGTACTTCTGGATTATGAACCAGCTCACATCTATGATCATTATTTGTTGACAAGCATAAATTGAACATAAAAGCATTAATTTCAGGGATAAAATTGGAATGTTGAGCTAAGTAATAATAATGTTTAAGTATTTCCAAGGTAGTGGCAGCAAATCAAGGCTAGTTATGTTGCTATTTACATAATATTAATAAGCTAAATGAAAATGCTTTTATTTTCAAGCCTTTCAGGAAAGATGTAACAAATATATTAGTCTCAAAACCTACAAATAGTAATTGACAGTATTCTATGCTGCTAAAGGAATACAATAGGACTAATTATGCAGAATGTCATATAAGATACTGAAATCAAATAATGTGATTTTGATTTGCAGTTGTTTGACAAAAACCTGCAGAAAAAAAAAAAAGAACAAATATTTGAATGCCTGTTTGCTAACATTATCTCCCTCTTCTGCACTGTTTTCTCTGTTATCCGTCAGACCAGTATGTCACCAACAAACAGTAAAGCAGAAAAAGGGAAACATCTTTGTTGTCAGAATTTATGTATGTCTGTCATCACTGCATACATTTCAAAAGCAAGAAGGTGATTGATTTGTCTGGTTTTTATAATTTAGCAGGAATTGACCAAAATAAGTAACAGGGATAATGAATCTGTTTCTGAGTACTTCTCAGACTTACTGCTAGTGTTCACAAGATTGTCGCGAGCAGGGACACCTGGAGCTGCAGGTCTCCATTCACAGAGGCTCCAACAGCCACTGTGAACATCCAACTCCAATGTCCAACAGCAGAATGCTCAAAACCAGACATGCTGGACCCACTGCACGCTCTCCAAAAAGCTGCTCTGCAACCCCGCAGGTGTGGCTTTTCAACACATGAGTTAATGTCTGTGAACATTTTTTAGAAATCCTCTGGTGGCTTACCCACAGGCAGGAATGGATATTCATCTTTGTTGCTGAATCAAAGCATATAACTTTAAGTCTCTATGTCTTGAATATTGCCTATATGTTGTTGCTGGAGTTTAGAGAAGATCTTAGAAAGATAGATCCTAAACATGGATTTGTAATCCTGTGGACTTGGGACCATAGCCTAGGGGGCTACTTAAAGGAAATTTGTAGTTCCACTTTTATCTTAAAAATATTACTCAATATTTTACATGTATAAAATATATTTATATCAAATGTATATTACATTTATATTTATAAAAAAATACAACTTAGTCTTAAAATAAGTAAGGTTTGACCAGTACTAACCAGTGGAAAATGCCAATAAAATAGTTCAACAAAACAGCTTTGGAAACAATGAAAGCATGAAGCATGGCACAGCCACTCACAGCTTAGAGTCTAGTTATGTGAATGAATAAATGAATGAATGAATAAATCCTTCTTAAAGTGCAGATTTGTTTGGTAGGTGGTTTTTTTCTTTGCTTGTTTGGTGTTTTTTTCCTGGCTAGATGACAACAACTTTGTATAGGCATTCCTCTAATATTTTGTAAAAAGATTTTGCCAATAGCAGAAATGAGGGCTTACAAAGGTTTGCCTAGCAAAGCACAGCTACTGCTTCACAGTCATTGTTATGTAAATATCCACTTGAAGACCTTTAAAAATACAAGCTTCTTGGGGTTCTTTATATAGCAGAAGTGCTATGACATATTTTAATGTCTATAAATAATGCAGTAAGGGCTCTAATTCTGACCATCATTGCACCTTACACATTTTGACATTTTCCGTAGCTTAGGGAAAAATGCAGAATTGTCGTTCATACAAATCCAGTGGAGCTGGAATTTTATATTTGAAAGATCACAGACATTTCCAGACATTGTCTGAGTACCTGAAGGGCAGCGCTAATCCTTTAAGGGTCTGGGGGAAAGTTGAAGTAAGAAAGCTAGTTACACCTATTTCTGGAAAATTTTGTGGGGGCCCAAAATTCCTATAAGTTCAGTGATTCACTGGATGGTATGTTGTGCTTTAAAAGAATCTTCAAGACAGGGAGAACAAAATGGTATTTAAACATCAGAGGCATGTAGTTATTTTATGTTTACTAGTTGCCTACTGTAAATAAACTTAATGAGGCGTCCTGGGTTCAGCAATAGCAGTCATTTTTCTCCTTCTTAGTAGCTGCTGCAGTGCTGTGCTTTTGCCTTTTGGCCTGGGAACAGTGCTGACAACACCAATGTTTTTAGCTGCTTCTTAGTAATATTTAGTCTGACCAAGGACTTTCTGAGCCTCATGCTCTGACAGGGAAGAGAGGAAGCTGGGAGGAAGCAGAGAGAGGACACCTGACCCAAACTCGCCAAAGGAGTATTCCATACCACAGCGCATTATGCCCAGTATATAAACTGGGGGCAGTTACCCGAAAGGCTTAGATCACTGCTGGGTCAGGCTGGGTATCGGTCAGCGGGTGGTGAGTGGTTGCATTCTCTTCCCTTGTTGTTTCTCTTGTCATTATTATTATTGGTGGTAGCAGTAGCGATTTGTGTTATACCTTAGTTACTGGACTGTTCTTATCTCAATCCGTGGGAGTTACATTCTTTCCATTCTCCTTCCCATCCCTCAGGGAGCGAGGGGGACGGGGGGGGGGGGGCAACTAAAGA
>JANRGW010010615.1:0-12583 GCA_024733675.1 Psilopsiagon aymara
AAGGGTCAACTGACACAGTATTTTAAAGATGTTTTTTCTGTTGCCTTTTTTATTTTTAAGTGACCTCCTATATATATGAATAGATAGAATGTTTTATGAGTATAAAACCGAGTTTTAACTTGCTTCCTGACATGAAGATTTACTCTACTAACAACTCATGTGCAACTGGTACTCTTGACCTCATTCCAACGGTTTAAAAAGCCCACCCACACAACCCATTGCGCTGCAGCTCTTAGGTTTGACCTGGCTTCATACTGGTGCTGGGTCTCTTGATTTCCTCTACCTTGGGAACTGATATTTGAAACCACTGCTCAAATAAGTGTCTCTTCCTCCACCTTTCTCCCGTCTCTCTCTCTTTCCCTCCCCCATGAGCTTTTCTGGATGTTTGATTTCATTCTTTCCCATTAGAAGTGGCTGGTTTTGTGTCATTGCTTCCTATATTTACATGTATCATGGTTTTTCAGTGGGGTTTTTTTGGTGGTGGTAGTGGTGGTTGGTTTTTGTTTCTATTTTGTTTTGAGGTTGTTTTGCTATTCTAAACCACGCGGCTCTTTAAGCAGTTACTGGGATAATGTTAAAGGAAGACAGTGGGAGAATTAGCTTCAGACTTGGACCCCAGTTCACATACCCAACCCTTCTTGTCTTGTGGGTTCAAAACAACTGACAACAAGAATACTATTGGAAAGAAAACAAACCTTACTGCCTGTAGTATTTATGGATTTTAAAGACTTTGGCCAGTGGTCACCATGGTCTTAAGTAAGAATCTCTTTGCTTTCATCAAACAGCATCAGTCCTGTTGGGCATTGCTTGGGAGTGGCATGGCGTGACCCCATCTTCCCAACTGGGCGCTGCACCACTTTCGTAGGTGTGTGAGTCCTTGAAACTTTGTCCAGTCTGTATCTAGTCCTCCTTTTCCTTTGCCGTTGCTATACTTGTATTGCCAGGAAACCTCATTTCATTTAAGCTTGTTATGCTTTGTCAGGTGAGTACTACACTATATAATGTGTTTGTTTCTCTGCGTTCTCTGGGGGTGCCTTGAACACAATTAAAGCTTATTGCAAGCTGATTCTGGAACAAAAAGGTAGTGGGGAAAAAAAGGAAAAAAAATTAAAAAAATAAAAGAGAAAAGAAGCAAAACAAAAGCAAAAATGTTGGCTGCGTTATCAGGAGATCCCGGTATTTATATCACAGACTTCCTAACGTGATGACTCAGGCGTCAGAGTTTGATGCTGCAGTATAAAACTATTATTTTATATATTGTACAAGTAATTTATTAAATGTCTTTCTAAGGGTATATGCTGCTTTTAAGATGCACTATATTTTTGGATCTAATCCTTGTATTATGTTTTTTTTTTCCCAAGGAAGTAAAATGTGCTGCAAAGGCAAGCCACAGTGATTAGTATGCTAACTGCTACTTCTCTTTAAAAAGGAGTGGGAACTAGATACATAACTTTGCTAAATGGATTAACTGCTGCCAGAGAAATTATTAATGCTGATAGTGTGGTTGTTAATCTGGAGTCCAACACTTTGTCAAGTCTGTTTTCTAAAGAGCGCTTAAATAGAAGTTAAAATGCCTAGATATAGAGTTAGATTTTTTAACATGTAACTTTATGATTACCTAATATAACACAAATCTGCATGCTGGAATCGCTATAATCCTGTAACAAAATTGAATCTGATCCACTAGGAGAAAGCACGGTGAAGCATTGCAATCCCAGAATCAGCACCACATCCTCACTTGTGTCTTGTAAGCCACCACTGTGGTGTTGAACAGGGAGAGAGTGGTGGGTTTGCAGAATAGACTGTAGGGAATTTTGCAGTGAGACAAAGTGAACATTTGCCAGGTTTCCAGAAGCTCACGTTTTGCTCCACTTCGTATCCTCTACCATTGCGACGAGGAGTGCTGCTTTCACCTTATTTTCTCTGGTCTGAGATGCATCTGGAGGTGCCTCCGGGTGAATGTTGCCCATGGCTGAAGCATTTTAAAAGTCTCTCTCTATTTTAGGGCTGCCTAGAGAAAGAAGGTTTAGCTCAATATGAGCAGTGGAGCTGATGGCTTTGCATAAGGAGGGGATCTGCTAAGTATGGAGCGGTTTATTTTTATCAGAAGTGAGGTGAAGCTAAAACTATTAACATAAAGAGCTTATGCTCTCTTTCCTGCTAGAAAATTTCTCAACAGATTTTGACTTTGTTTCAGTTTTGTCTCTGCCAACACAGTCCAAGTTAATTTTACATCATATATATAATATATGTATGTATGTATACATACATCTGTAATTCTAGTCAGAGTGTGTGTTTGTGTATTTTCCTGTTTATAATACATATATGTATATTTATAATACTCCCTGGAGTATTTCATGACTCAGGCATCAGATCTGATGCTGTAGAATACAATATATGTGTATATGCATATGTTCAAATGCTGTGTGTATATTTAAAAGATCTATTGTTGGTGGTCTGTAGAATAATTATTCCCTTTTCTCTCAAAATTAAATGGCATTATTTGCAAAGACTAAGTGTACAGTATTTTCCTACACTCCACCAAGATAGGTGTTATTTATATTGAAGTCAAATATTGGTATGCATTTTAACGGTATTAGGCAGATAACATTGCCATTTTTGCAAAGAAGATCCCTTTTTGGCAGGAAGGAGTGCTAAAAATACCTTTTTATAAGGTCATTACCCCAGCCAAACAACTGCTAAAAAGCCTGTTAGATGACTCCTGTTCTTGTGCGAATTTTAGAGACTGTGGGCAAAGCCCATTCCATAGGTGAAAGTCACTGTGTGGTTCATGCAGTGCCGCTGTTGTCCGTTTTGCCTAATTAAGGGCATGCAGAAAGAAACTAGCATCCTAAAATAGAAATGGCAACTGGCAGTATTTGATTTCATTGATTGCTTAGAAGCAGAGACGGACCCAGGCTACGAACCCAAGCGACCCCTCCCTTTGGAGGGAGCTGCTTGGGGACTGCAGTGTCCGTCTGGGCTCGTCCCTGCGACCAGAGGAGCTCACCCTCAGGAATGTGGGCAGAGAAGGGAGCAGCTACCCCAACGCGAGGGGCTGGGGCTGGGATCCCCAGCCCAGGCTGGCGACACCTGCTTTTGTGATGTACCTGAGAGAAATGTGCATGGTTTCAGCCCTGTTCTCTACTACTGCCTTTGCTCTGCCTGAAGCTATCTGGATCCCTCAGACCAGCAGGAATGATACTAAACACTTTGGTGATATTCAGTGCGTGGTGGTTTACTCATAGTTCCAAGCATCACCTTTGATTTCAAGGGTGGGGATGCCCTAAGAGTTTGTTCCAGAACCAGTTGGTTACAAGTGCACCTCTTATATATGCCTTACAAACTTCAGAGGCCATATTCAAAACAGGGTTTTATCAGTGTATGCAAGGGGGTGCAACCCCTCTTCTCTTCCTCCCCAGGTCAAACAGTATGGACAGTTTTCACACATATCTACCTGTATAACCCTCTGTACCTCTCATAACTGGTCAATGACTGTAACAGGTTACATCAGGTGTTTTTTCTACATACTTTTTACACAAATTCTATGCGATTAATGTAACTTAATTCAATGCATCATTTTATTGTACTAGTTCTTAAGCTTGTCTTTATTTTTTTTCTAGGTGACTGTGGTTTCTTGTGATTTTTATTGTATAAATAAATGAGGTGGCTGTTGATGCTTACTCTCTGTTACTAAGAATTTTTACCTTTTTGGAAGAAAGCATTGCTATGAACTAATGAATTTAAAATGTCATTTACTCATTGTAAATACAGTATTGTGCAAAAAAACAAAAATGAAAAAAAACCACCCGACCCTTTTCATTCATTTGAATTGCTAGTGTTAACTGAATTTTGTCTAGACACCATTTCTGTTGATGAAATAAAGACATATCATTATGTATTGTAAATGGACTCTTCTTGACTCTGAAATTGATGTTGTTGTGCTCAGTTAACGCATGGGTTGGAGATGGGATTTGGGAGGGTAGGTTGCATGCAGTTGATACTGCTCAGTGAATCTCTGGATTGATGAAGAGGTCCCATTGCTAATTCACTATTCACCTTTGATCCAGGGATCCAGTTATCTTTGATTTGCTGCAGGAACAGCCAAGGGTATTTCATTGCAAAGATGATGTTGTTTTGGAAGATCAAAGAAGCTGTGTTTGTACCCACTCCCCTAGTGCTTGACTTAAGGCAATTCTGCTAAGTCTTTGTTTTGGTCTTCTAAAGTCCCTCTGTAGATGTTGTAAGGCAACAGGAGAGGTTGGGGTGTGTTTCCCATTTACAGAAAACCTGAGAGAAATTGAGAGGTTACTGTAGAAGCAAAATATAGCTGAAAATCTCTGAATGTAACCCAAATACGGTAGAGTTCCTGTCTGAAGGAAGAGCTTGTGCTGTGAACCATTGGCATCACTTATAATGTAGAAGATGCAGAAAGGAAAGAAGAAATTCTAACAGCCTTAGCAGCTATTACGACAAGCAGGGTGTGGGCTCTGGCAGGGGGTGTTTGCTCTATGGGACTCCCAAACACATGGCAGCCACCTCACTCCTTGGGTTGGATGCTACCTGCGGGCCTGCTCAATAGCCTGGCAGGAGGAGAGCTAGGAAGGGGGGAATGGCATGACCAGTTGTCCTGCCCTGGCCCACATGCTTGCTGTGGTGCTGCTGTGGGGAGCAGGGAGGAGGCAAGCTGCCAGAGGGAGGTCCTTAACCTTTTTTATCACCAGACAGGAAACCCTGTAATCGCGTGCCCTGGGCCACCATCCTTCGGGATGTGAACTGTGTGCTCCTCCATCTGCAGCAGTGAAAGTTGCCTGCGATTTTTCAGTTCCAAAACTGAAACGTTACTTTCCAGAGTTACCCGGTTTTCTGAATCTTCCTGTTGAGCATATATGAAGAAAAATTCCCACCCCCTCAAATCTGTCAGGAGACATAGCATACACCACAGCTACACATAGCCTGGCAGTAGAGAATGTACTTCAGCAAAGCTGTTGCTCCATCCCTGATCAGTTGTTGCTGGTGCTTAATGGCCACCATCTGAAGCATTTCCGGGTTTTTTTTGCCTTAAAATACTAACCAAAAGCACAAGTTAACTGCCAGTGAGTTTGTAGTGAGGCAGGATATAAATGTAAATCATGTGCACCAGAACAAAAACGCTGTAGTCTCATGCAATCTTTGTGCTTGACTCTTCTTTCTGCTTTCTGCTAGCCTTGCTTTAAAGTTGCCAAGTGAAAAAGGATTTTTGTGCTCGGGGAATCTGGCATAGCAAACAAGTTTGTTCCAAGCATCACTTGCTGTTGAGGTTATGGCAAATGCAAGCTATGATAAGCTTGACAAATAAAAGCAGCCAAAAGCATGTGGCCAGAAACAGGGTCAGAGGAAAGCAGAAACAGAAACAGGACAGTCAGAGGAAGGTGCTTTATTTTCCAGATACACAAGTGGGAAGATTGCTTTCTTAGGCCACATACAACCCAGATATCCAACCCTCTTCAGAGCTAGTCTGTCCTAGCAAACTGAAGATGAGGTCTTTTGGGCTTTGCTTGTCTTTCAGTGCCTCTATATGAGCTAATGAGACAGTGAAGGGAGTAAGATTTTCATGACCCTGAAGTGATAGCTTGCAGATTTTCTTGAACAGCAAACTGAAAAGCACAGATATTTTGCAATTAAAATAAATTGCCCAAATTTACTGTTTCAATTTTGAAGCAGAGAGTATTAGCTGTGAGGAGGCCACATTAGCAAGGAAAGTCTCCATCAGAGCTTGATCGCTGCATTAGCACAGGCAGGGGAGCAGCAGCATATTCTTCAGTTTGTTTTTCATCTCTCCCTAATTCTCTGTTTCTTCAGATTCCATGAGTGTTTCTTCCATCTTTTATTCATTGGCTGCTGAAGCTTGGGGAGATAGAGGTTGCCCTCCAGGTTACTTTAAAATCAAACTGACCCTTTCTTGTAAGTGCTTTAGGTCTTCCACTACCTTGAAGGTCTACGGATCAGACTGGTTTCTGATATGAACACTACTACCATGCACAAGAAGTTGTACATCCCAAAACGTTCTCCCAAAGACACAAGGCTGGTTTTGCAGTGGCAGCACACACTGACCAGATCTGGCTCAGTCTGCATGAGAAAAATCTTGAGCTGTGGCGTGAGCTACCTGAACACCAGCAATTAGAGTATGGTATGGCTGGGATTAGTGCAAAATGGAGGAATAAAGTGGTTGCTTTCTGAAACTATTATGAACAGAGCATTGTAGTGGCAGGAGAAGGGAACATAGCAACAGATAACCTGGGGTTTTTTTTCTCTCTGTTGAAGACAGTTTGTGCTCAATCCCTTCGTTTATTTCTTCTTAGAATGTCATTACTTTTTCATGATAGATGATAGTTCTAGGAGCATGCTCTGAAAGATAACAAGAGAAAGCAAGCATGAAGCTGAGTTGGCTTGGAGGAGAAAAAGAAATGTTACCATTGTAATTATCCCCAACACTTACGGAGTTGGGAAGGTGGGAATCTGGTGTTTAGCTGACAAACATACTTACCTTCTCAGGCTTTGTTCAGTGCTAAGGTGGGCAGAAGGGAAGCAAAATAAACATGTCACTCCCTGCAGTAACTTGCTTGAAAACAGTGGACACATCCTAGAACCCTTGCTTTACAATTTAAGGGGTTTTGTGTATTTTTGATTGCTTTAAAACCATACAAAGATGGATTCAATTAAGTGAGTTCCACTTTCTAAAATCCAGCTTGTGCATTTGCTGCTGCACAAATCCTCAGAGGGCTCATTAGCTGTCAACTGCTGACCTCTGAAGCTTATCTGTTTGTGCAACTGGCAAATGGTTACCATTTGGGTCACCATCTAGCTTTTGCAGGATAATTCATACACTAGCTGTCATCACCATGAGCTTCTTCTGAATGCTCCAGGGCAGAATAAATACAACTAGTGCAGAATATACACACACACATATATATATATGTATAAAGAGGTGTTTCCGGAATAAAACTGTACAAAACCAGCAGTAGTTACCAGCAGGTGTGAACGCAAATACCCTCAAGGATTCTCAAACATCCTAGAGGAACACAGGCTTTTACCAGTCCCTTACCCTACCTGTAGATTTTCCTATAGGTGAAGCTCAGCTGTTTAGATAACTCCTCCACAGTTACCAGGCTTGTTATTTCAATGTACATTCACTTTTATCAAACAGATCCCAGCCCCAGGAGCGAGAGCGGGTGAGCAGCTAGTTAAATGAGTGGGTATTTACTCCTCAAGTGCTGCTGAAAGGGTGAGTAAACATGCCTTGTTCTGGAGAAGACTGCAAGCATTCAGGCTGAAATAGCAGCTCCCTTTTTCATATCCTGCTCACTGTGGAGTATTTTCCCACTGCGTAAAAGGCTCCAAGCTGAATGGAGAATTGAGAAGTAGAAAAAGAGCTGAACATCACAGAGAAATGAAAGAGCAACGCAGTGAGCGAAACCGGACCAAGTGGATTGTAGTATTTCCCCAGCTTTGGCAGAGCCAGGATTTAAGCACCAGAGACTTTCTTTTCTGCAAATGAATAAAATCAGCAGCCCCATCTCAGTCCAATTCTATGAGCTGAGGATATCAGCTTTACTGGCTGCTTTGTTATCAGCTTTACCCACTCATTCACCATGATGAGGGGGCTTTGCTTTTAAAGATACATTGATTACTTTGTAGGCAAAAAAAATACAGCTTTAAAGAAATTACGCTGAAAGCACAGAGCTAAAGAATAAAGAATGCATTGAGGGTGAGGAAAACTCGGCACTCCTTGAAAAAAAATACTATTTAAGAACATCTGGAGTGCCTAAAATGCACTATTTCCTTCTGAAAATATTGATCTAGTCATTTTGGTTTCCCAGGAGAGGGGCTCAGCTAAAATATTGATAAGAATATTATTAATCTTCTAATGACTTCCAATTTTGTTTTGTTATTCCAGGAAATTATCTTGGCTCAATGAAGATAATGTCAAGTCTCCCCATCTTCTTGGTATGTCCTTGGTACTCTAGCTAGAGGACTGGCACAGTAGTTCTCTCAATGCAGGTTTAGGCTTGGGATATAAATGTGATAACCTGGTTCCAAGTCATCTGAAAGATGGTGCCTTAATAAGAGGAGTCACCAACCTGCTGTAAATACTCCCAATCCCAGTTAACCAAATTAGAACTCACGGGATTTAGAGCACACGTTAGGATTATCTAGAAAACTGAACAAAAAGAACTGATGCTGGACATCCTCAGGTGGCATGCAGCTGAAGTCCTCTGCTTTAGAAAGGCAGGGAGAGACACAGCTAACAAAAGACTTCAAACACAGCTAGTGATGAAATACTACACAGCCTCCTGCTTTTGTAGGAACGTTTGCATTCAGCCGTCATGACACTGTAACACCATGAAGATGCAATGCCAAGCTGTGGCCATGCTCAGCTGAGCGGTCTGGTGTTCTGCAATCATTTGATTAATTTGTAGGAAATGCCAGAGGAAGACTGCTTCATTCTGGCAAAGGGTGACTTTGCTCTCTAGTTGTTAAGTTGGAGTGAAAAAGAGTTATTCGATGGTCCAAATGGCTTCACACTGTCGTACACACATAATGCAATGCGACTATCCCCTTAGTGCAATGCTCTGGGAGCTAGATGCCTATTGCAGGCTGCAATTCCTGGCCCTACCAATTTTGAAGAGAGCACAGATTATATCTGTACTAGTTATATACTGACCTTTGACTGCCTATTAATATTATCAGACTTAGAAATGTATTATGCACCAGCCAAGGGCCTGACTGGTGCAAACTGTGGAGTTCTTTTGTCATTATGTCATTCATGTGCAGAAACCTATTGACAGCGGCATAATTCCTACAGACCTTTGTGAATCCAACTCCCAGTTGTCATTTGTGATTCCAGTTACACTAAATTCAGAGCAGCTCTTTTCACTGATGCATGTGTGAAAAGCAGACATTTAAGGCCTGCTCGCCTAAGGCAGGCTGGCAGCATAGCACCATGCAAAAAGGTGCCCTTTTGCTCCATAGCTGTATCTCCCCTTAAATAAAAGCTAAAATACAGAGAGATATGCAAAACTTAGGGCAGAATTATGTGTGTACCCACAGTATCTCTTAGAAGATAAGATACCATATATTCTCCAAGATGTATACTCTAAGTGAGCCTTGGAAATGATTAGTCTAAAGACAGTTATCAGTGAGCAGACTGTTATCACTTCAAAGCATGCTGACTGCATTCCTCAGTGCCAAGGTTTTGGAGGCTTACAGATAGCCTGTTTTCAGCTGGACACAGATGCTGAATTCCCCTGTCAGTGTAGAGTTTTGTAACGTTATTTATCCTAGGTCTCCATTGAGTTGAGATGAGCTCACCAGTATTGTCAGAGATACTCTTGTCATTGTGTTTAGGTGGAATGAAATGAGTTGGAAGTTATGCTCATGCCATGCAGTGATTCTCTCCTCCTGTGCTTTGCCATGTGCTTTCCCTGATGCAATGAATGTCCAGTTTTGGTGGTCTGTCCTCAGAACCTAACAGATGTAAAGTCTGACCAGCAGTGACTCTAGGAAAAGTTATTTTTCCCCAGTGGATCAGAGCCTCTGGAGAAGCCATTAGCCTAACAAATTTTCCAAGATTTCTGCCTCTCATTTTGCCTCCTCAATCTGAATAATAGATAACTTTGGACAATGCAGTGACCAAGAAACTGAATAGAGTAGGAAGAGTGAGTGGTTTGGGTGTAAAACTAAACTGTTGGAGCACAAATAACTTTTTCAAGGCATTATGCCATGGCTGAACATGAGATGAAGAAATGGCCCTTCACCTTCACCAATTCCGGATGAGGAAGTCTTAAATAGATTTGTCTGTTAGTTTGCATTTTCTGCCAATATGGTTGGTCTGTATGAATCCTACCAACGGAAATGGCATTTTTTTCTGTTATATATAAAGCTGCTCTGAAGTCTGAATAGTTGAGGTATCCTCCTGCCAAACATGCATTTTGTATTCAATATCCTATTGAGCTGTTTCATGAGGGTTTACAGTGAGGACTGAATGCTTTCTCTCTTAAGAGTCCAAAGTAACCTTTCCTCCAAAGAGGAAGTCCTAAGGAGTTCCTGTTCTGTCTGAGGGATGCAGGTTTGTACTGCCTTAGAAAAAATCCCATGATCATGAGCTGGTCAACTACTATCCATGACCTAGTCTTCATGGTTTGATTAAGAGGTTGCAACTTGTTACGCGAGGTAACTTTTAGAACATCTAGTTGTCCCTAAAAATTATTCTTTATCTGTTAGAGACTCGTGTTTGCTGTGGAAATGCAATTGGTAATATTGCTCAAAAAGATCTCATTGATGTCTGACAGTCAAGCATCCATAGCTGTACTATTAGGTTTGTTCAATGCTTTCAGTGCCATGATTCACAGGATGTGGTTGACCTGTATTCATACTCCTGAAGTATCAGATGGACTGATTTTGTGTACCTTCAAGATTTTCTTTCAGCTAGGAAAGCTATGGTGGTTGTGAGCAGTTGCAGTTGTACTGCTATCTTAGCACAGTGTGTGGGTATGTGTTTGCTTGGAGGTTGCTAGAATGGTTGTTGAGGTGCAGAAAGTGATATTTTTAATGTTGAATTGATACTGAAGTCTCATTGAGCTAATGCAAGGAATGCTACAGACAAGTTCTGGCAGAATGATTTGGAAGAAGAAAAAAAGAAAACATTTGAACCAGCAAGGAACTAAAGATGATAGTTTGGGAAAGTTATCACAGAAAACTGAAGAACAGCACCAATTTCACTGTGATTTTGCTCCATTTGGCTATCCAGGTTAGACTAGTGAGATCCAGGTTAGAACAGACTGTATTTTGTCTATTCAGAAAATGTTTGTGCATGTGGACTCATTGTTTTGTTAAAAAGTATCTGTCCTTTCTCTGCATTACTGTTGCAAGTCACTCGTGATCAGGCATGGCAGTAGATAATAATTTTTGTGTGCTTCAGTTGGAACCTTTGAAATACAATTCCTTTTAAGTACTTTTTTTTTGATGGAATCACTAAATCTGAATGCTCCTGTCATGCAGGTAAATCTAATCATACGTATTTTCTTTTATCTGAATATTAATACATGATGATTGCCTCCTGGAAGTCAAATTAAAACAGTTCAAACCACTGCTGAGTGCATTTTACAACCAAAATAAAATGTGGAATTTAGGAAGTAAAGACCAGGAGGATATAAATGTTTTAATGCCCAGAATCAATATTGTTATGATGCATAGCAATGCTAACAGTAAAGTGAATTCGCCAAAATCTTGACCATGTTGTATATAGAAGCATCTTTACTTTAAAATATCATGTGCTGTAAGCAGGTAGCAACACGTGAGTCATTTTAAAATGCTAGTAGCAGTCCCATACATCATGATCTGCAAAGGCAGCACACCAGAAGAGTGTTAGTTTCAAGAGTAGTGACATTGCTTTGCAAACAGCTTATATCTCTCTGCAAGATCTCTCCTGGAAGATACCATGGTTGTCATTAAAGAGTAAAAGCTGCCAGGCAACTTCTGCGAGTTCTCGGCAGGGTGCTACTGGAATTGTGTCTTACTTCAATGACTTTTTGCACTTCACCTTTTTAAAGAGCCTTCTCAGCTGAGTATCAGAAACCAGATCAGACAGATTGGACTCTAAGCTCTCTCCCTATATCAGAGACACTGGCATAAAAAGTGATTAAATTGCATCTAAAGTGACAATTTAACATGACTTATGCTGACTATATACTGCATAAACTGTAACTCCACAAAAACTGGAACCAGTGAGCAGTTTTTTGATAAGCAATGTATGAGTGCCTTCTGCTTCTAACCATTCACTGTACTCAAGGATCCTCTTTCTCACAGTGTCAGTGAGCCAGTGGAGCTGGACAAATTTCCCCTGAGACAGTCCTCAGAATTTGATTGGGATGAGGTAGTGAGTATAAAGAAGCTCAGATTCGGCGACTTAATGATCCCCAGGACTCAATCATTTCTTTTGCTCTCACCACAAAAGGGGACAGAACGTGCGGAAGCTCGGGTTGATAGAGAGGATGCGTGGTGTTAGGATGGTGTCGGAAGAGTTGCCTAAGGCCTCCCTGCCCCCTGGCTCGTCCCCTCCTCCCCGGGGCCCGGACAGGGAGACGGAGGCTCCCTCCCCGGCCCAGGATCCGCTGCCGCCCCCTCCCGCGGGCTTCCCCTTGGGCCGCGGGGCGCTACTTGCCATCGACACACGGCGGCCCATGGCAGCGGCGGGTGGCGGGCTGCTGGTCGGGCTGTCCTCCTCCCGGAGCTTCCCCTCCGAGCCAGAGCCCGAGCCGGAGCCGCGGCCGGGTTCTCCGCGGGAGGCGGCGCTCTCGCTGTCGCTGCCCGCTAGGCTGCCGGTTAGGACGCGGGAGAGGAAGCTGGAGTTGCGGGTGCCCGGGCAGTGCCCGCTGTCAGGGGATTCTCCGCGCTCCTCATCGCGGTCGCGGCAGCCGCTGCCCCGGCTATGCCTGCGGGGCGCCCTGCGGGTTGCAGCCGCCGCGCTGAGCGCCCGCGGCTCCTCGTCGCTGCTGGCGGAGGGCGGCGGCTGCTGTCCTTGGTGCTGCCCCGCGCTGTGCCG
>JANRGW010010616.1:1334-19997 GCA_024733675.1 Psilopsiagon aymara
CCCTGCCCATGGCAGGGGGGGTTGGAACTAGATGATCTTAAGGTCCTTTCCAACCCTAACTATTCTATGATTCTATGGTTTGCACATTACCTAAGTATAAATGTACTTTCACAAGAATATGTATAAAGCTCACTAAGCTTCAAAGATCCAGGCCCTGAACACATCTTGCACTGTCTTCATTTTTTAAAGTTAATTTCTCAAATTTTCCTCAGTGTCCTGCAAGACCAGCCATAAAGAAATTAAAGATCATATCCTATCAAGTTCCAAATATCCTGAAATACCAGCAGGGCCTATTCAAAGAAGCCAAGCAAAATCTGGAACAAGTACATCTCTCTTCTACTTCTCAGACCACTGCACTGGTAATATTACATGAAAACAAAGAGTCTTGAACATTCTAAATTACGAAATTAGATTTTTTCAAGACTTTGTTAAGCAAAATCGTAACAAGAACAGCAACAGTCCAAGGGTTTTCCTTCATCAGAAAGCACTGCTGCATTTTTAATGCAAGTAATTTCCAACAGAAAACATTTAACAGAAAGCAGTCTGGCCAGTGCTCAGATTACAAGTGAATGTATTTTATACTTTAGCTTTTGCATTACCGTAACACTGCATTATCTCATCTAATTAGATTTTTTCAAAACCTCTAGAAAATGAACTTTCCACATGCTCTGGATGTTTGTTTATTGACTAAACATGGTGTGCATGAACTTAACAATGTATTGTAGTAATAGGATTTATGAAAGGGCAATACTACAGCCTAATGGACTACAGAAATAGTTCTGTAAAACCATCACATTATCTCTACCACAATATGTGCCTTAAATATATTAAAGACCATAACTTTTATAGTTTGGATCTTTCTATTTCTCTTGCTGAAAAGCAAAATAAAAACAGCTCCTATGTTAAGAAACAGGCCCTTAAAATTTTTTGACGTGTAATTTACTCAAAGTGTAAATTAATGTTATGTTTCAAATTTTATTCTGAAAAGTTAGAGATTTACTCTCCACTCTTTATGTGGAAAAATACGCTTCCCAGATTCCAACTACTGACTTGCCTTAACAGCATCCTTACTTCTGGGCTGTTCACACCATACAAAGCATGAGATGCCCCACAGACTGACTGACCAATTTGATTTTTTTTTTCCTCCCCAATAGATTATCTGCAACTTCCAATTATTTCATCTGCAATTCTAAACACTTAGCATTTACAGAATTCTTAGGATCAGAAATAAATAAGCAGACATTTGAAAAAGCTCTGCCTGAAACAACTGAATCAGCAATAAGGAGAAATGCAGTGGCACAGCCAGCAAGAAACATCGGCTCTGAAGTCACACACAACCTCTTTAACCTGCAATGTCATTGCTTCTTTTCTTATCCCACTTGACATCGATACACATTCTTCCAGTTTCTAGAGCAAATAATATAGAAAAACTGACAAAAAAAAAAAACCTATACAACCAACCAGACACCCCAAAAACAACCCTGGAGGTTTTACACAAAACCAAGATTTATGCTTCGTATTTTCTTTTGAGTACCTGGCTGACCTCTTCTAACAATACTTTAGTAATTCCAGAAAAAATTCTTTTAACTATTCTTTTAAATCTGCCTGCTTTGAGTGGAAAGAGTAGAGAGAGTAAAAAAGCAACAAACAAACAAAAATAAAGAAAATAAGATACTCCCCTACCAAAGCATTTTCTAGAATGAAGTATTAGACTTCAGAATCTAACCGAACATTCATGAAATGGTATGAAGCTGCATCAGAGGATGTTCAAACTGGACATTAGGGAATGGCTCTTCATTGAGGATGGTTGGTCACTGGGACAGGCTCCCCAGGGAAGTGGCCACAGAACCCAGGCTGTCAGAGCTCAAGGAGCATCTGGTCAACACTCAGTAATATGACAGGGTTAGGTAGCTCTGCAAGGAGCAGGTTGTTGGACTTGATGATGCTTATGAGTCCCTTCCAATTCAAGCTATAATTCTCTGGAAATTCCTCTAATTAAATTGTGGATATAACTGAAAATTCTTTGAATTCTTTGAAACTTTCTTTGAAATTTTCATATATAGTAAATACCTTCACTTCTTGTCAAATTGTACTTTCACATCTAGAGCAATAGAAGTACTTGAGCAAAAGCACAAATGCAACTTTTCTCCCTCTTGGAAGAAAAGAGCAAAGACTCAAAAAAATCCAGCATGAATTCCCCAAAACATCCTCAGTGACAACTCTTTGCCAAAGCTATTCTACTTAGTCTTCCCTACTATCCTAATGCCAATGTAGCCTACAAGTCAGTGAAGAGCTTGTATTTTTCATATGCCACTCCCCAAGACTTTTCTCAGTTACCTTCGGATATTTTTGCCTTTCCTGTTTCTGTCCTTTTTCTCATCATTAATAGTACATGAACAGATCATCCACTACAACAAAAATATGAAATCATAGCCTGCACTGTTACAGCCCATGTGTTACAAAAATAGAGTTTAAAAAGCACCCTTTATTGTTATTTTATCATAACACTTAAAACTCGCTGGAAAGAATTTCTTCCAATAACAACTTCAACAGCATCCTCATTATAAACAAACCAACCCCCACATAACAGTTTGACTTAATCTCTTCATGCATTAGACAAGATTAATAGATTAATATGTAAGCACACTGATTTTTTACTGGCCTGTTACTGTATAATGTCATCCAAAATAGTTTTTGAAGGGTGTTTTCAAGTCAAAACAATATATTGCTTCCAGTTAACACCTTTAGTGTTGGCAATTATGAAAAATTAATGACACTTCATTATTTTCAACTCCTTCCCCCAGGTCAATCATTAACTCAGTTTCTTTTCAAGAGATTGCAAGCCAGCCTCAGAAAATCCCAGAGAGCTTTGTTCTTTACAGGTCTATTTCCTCCTTTTTTATCTTTCCAGGTTAGGTGAGACTCTGCCTCCAAGTGTGACAAGATCTAAAAATCTTAGGTCATTCAGGAACTTGTTAGCAAAGAAACACACAAAATGTCTCATACTTAATATTTTTCACTGTTGATAATAATTTGCAATTCTGTCATCACAGTGAAACAATCCCATTACTTTGTTTGGGTACCAGAGTGCATAAATCCATACTTTAAATACCACTGATTCAATAAGGCTAAGAACTTAATGAAAACTTTGAAGGATACTTCCTTTTCCTAGCAAGGTTTTGATAGATTGTTCATTCAAGAAAGCACTGGAAAAAAATATTTTCTTAAGTGTATCTCTCCAGCTGCAAGGTATTCTATGAAAGAATATACACAGTTTCAACATGCCACAAGTATGTATTGCCCAGCCTTCACAGTGTCAGGTTTTGTATCTCTATGGCAAGAACAACTATGTGTAGTTGTCTGCTACTGCTGAACTCATGACAGTAGTGCTTCAAATTTGAAGGGCAGAAGGAACAATTTAGACATCTAGAGCTTTGAAAATGAGCAAAAGGCAGAATTCGAGCAAAATACAGTCATCTTTAATTTTATTTCTGAATACAAAAATAGGCATCCTATAGAGAAAAAAACCTCTACATTCCTACAGTTCTAAAAATACCTAAATTACAAAGCACCTCAGAATGATTATAGCAACTTGAATAATCAAATTACTCATAGTCATAAATTTGAAGCAGTTATACATATTAATACAATGGCACTTCACAGATAAAATCTACTCATACCCTGCTGTGGAAGAAAAGTGTGAAGGAAACCTAATGCTGCTTTAGACTGCATTACTTGAAGACCCACACAAACTTCTGAGAAAGTTGTAATAGATACATATGTGCAAGTTCTTACTGGTGGTTCTGAAAAATAAACATAAATGAACGGAAAATGAAATGTCCAGACCTATATCTCTACGCTCCATATAACAGGTGAGTTAAAAGTCTGCAGTTAATATGACTGCAAAAATGTACTAGTAGATTCTTCCTCTGTGGATGAAGTCTATGAAATAAGCCAAAACCATCAAGTTCTGCACAAAAAGTAGTCATTTTACATTAAAACAGGTTTATTAAACAGAGACTTGTGAAATAACCGATCTCTGTCAGTACTATAAATTCTTAGTGAAAATGTTTCTCACTTTTAACCTACTATCTGTCACAGCCTTTATCCTCTTAGCTATTGCTGAGTTTCAGCTTAAGGATAACAGAAACCTTTGCAATTGTGAAGCGTCCAGAAAAACAAATGCTATACAAAGTGACATACACAACAAATATACAAAATTAATATGTAGTATATTTTGCATTTAATTTGATGGTGGTTATTTAAAACTAGAGTAACAAAAATATGAATGTACAAAAATATTAAGTGACAGTAAGAAGTGGAAGCTTTTTATTTTCATGAGCTGAATACTGTTATAGAAACAAACCGATTTCCTTTGCTGGACGATAGGAATTGTCAATCCCAAAAATAAATGGGTGCATTTGTGAAACTTAAAGTAGAACTTTTCAGGTCTAGAGGAAAGAAAGTAAAAAGGAATTACTGATAGCCACATAACCAGGAGATTCAGTTGGAAAAGACAGATTCAAATTGATTTTACTGGTGCTGTTTGAATTTGTATAAATAGTTACATAATCATCATTCCCAAGTAATCGCTTTTGGAATTGTAGGTTGGGTAACTCAGACAGGTGTGACAGCCAGGCAGACACACAGGGTTACTCATGTGCCATACACACCAGCAACAGTTACAAGAGCTGCTTATTCTGCACATGCACCCTGCCTACAGTCACAGTATGAAAAGTGGAAGAACAAAGCTCGAACTACTACTGCTGTTCTTTCTGTACTCTGAGTAGAGATGAGAGTGGGAGAGGTTTGCTTGGGGTTTTATTTTTGGAGGGGGGGAGTACGGGACAGTTGTGAGGGTGGTTGGGGAGGGGTAGGGAGGAAGTAGAATTCAGAGAGGGTCAAAGCATCTCAAAGAAATCCAGAGGACAGGCAAGCTAGTAAGCGTTCTTTTTTTCAGCTGCTTGTCCTTGTGTTTCCCTGTGACTCCCAAGCAGCATGTAACTTTTGGAAATAAAAGTTCTGAATACCTTCAGAACTAGGTAATTCACAGCAAAACCTTATTCAGAGTGAGTCAGATTTTTTTGTCTATCAACAGGGCTAATAATTTAGAGAAGGAAGGCCTCAACCGTCAAGTATCAAGGCACTTCCGATATCCAAGTAGTGTTATATAACTTCTTCATGATTTGAATATGTCTCAGAAGGAATACAGATTAGCATATAACCTGATTAAATGTGGAAATCTAAAACTAGTTCCGGGTACGGCTTCATCAAGATCACCTCATGATGAAATACAGTAGAGAAACAAAGTGGGACAGGAAAGTCTCAACTGTTTCAACCCCGATACTGGCTGATACTGTCCTTACTAAAGTAATTCCACTTTTGAAGTGAAATGGAAAAAGGAGGAGAGACAAGCAACATTGATACATTAGAGCTGGAATATTAAACTCTGATCTGTAAAAGGCGCAAAAGGTGTTCTTACTGAAAAAGAACTCTTGAGCTCCTCCATAAATCTAACCGCAAGTCACCGCAAGCTTAAGGTGCAACATAGCCTTTTGAAGGGCTAGAAACACTAATGACTTCCAAGTTCACAGTAAATAATTTTTACCTGGAAGGGATACAGTCAAATAATTTGGCTGTCAGAGTGGCAAATGAAATTATTCAAACCACATACAAAACCTTTTCCATTCTCACATAACAAGCACTGTTTGTAAATTCCTTTATGCTCTTATAGATGTCTAAATTTGACTGTTTTATACTAAATACCTATCCAAAAAGCATGCTACTAAGCATAAGACGACAAGACAGGTGTCAAACAGATATGTCCAGCGGAGACAAGAAATCGAATTTAGGAGATTACGGAACTTGGCCTCTACAGCCAGCTGAAACAGATGTGGAAATCCAAAGAACATGTCAATGCAGGAAATGCTGGCTGAACCACTGCTTTGGCCACAATAATTGCGCAGCTATAGGAATGCAGGTATTGGCTGACCTGACCACTGACTCAGAAAACCACCCCTTAGGTACATGACCAGCCATAAAGCCAAGAACCCTGATATTCCTGTTCGCAATGAATCCACAGATTACCAACTCCCACAATTGGCAAACTAAACATATCAGGTTAGTTCTTTTGCCTCTCTTCTCTGGAGAGTTTCTGCTAAGACCGTCAGCATGTTTTAAATAACTGGTAAGCATTTCACAAAGATCATAATATGATGATGTATACACAGTTTCCAATCCCTGCTTGCTAGCATGTGCAGTTACACAGCCTACGCTTTCCCTTATTTACAGAGTTCAACACTGTCATACTGCCCAATGATTCTAGTAGGAAGAAATCATAGCAAATATTCAAATACATTTTACGTAAGTTAAAACTCCACAATACTAAATTGAATCAACAATGCTTGTGAAGCTCACAGATCATAAATTAACACACTGGGAACACTCAGGCTACTAATAATATATTCATAATTTGTTTCCAAAGGAATAAAAGGAGATATAGATTTTATAGAAATTTCTAACTCTGTATTTTTTCTAACAGATACAAAATCAGCCAGATTTTCTGGATATTTAAACCAGTATTTTTAGACTTCACTGGAATGCAAACCATCCAGAATAAAGTGCTAATAAATTAAAGAACAAGCTTGCATGTGGCATCAGGCTTCCAACTACATGAGACAGAGACAAGAAATCCTCCTGCTGAAGGGCTCAGTGGAGACAAATGATCAAAGTAGCCCTGATCTGGAATCCTTCCAGCAGCTCTGTCTTACCATCCTGTAGTCCACTATTGTTTTGATAAATTCATCCGAGTTCATGTTAAAATGAACTCTTTTTTTATTTGAGATAAGAAAACACGCACAAGGGGGAGTATGTTTATCTGTTCCCAATCTCTTGGTAAGATACCTTTCTGGCCAATCATTCTGTCTTAATAATGCAGATGGGATGTAAGCACTGCCAAGACCTCTGTAAACACTCACAATACTGTTGAGAGGCTGAAGGGTAACATTATATTGATAATGGTTTCTGAGATTTGTTATCATCAGAAAATCTTTTGTCTGCCAGATGTACTCCTCTGTGAAAATATGCCTTTTTCAAGTTAAGAGCTGAAAATGACTCTCTCCAAGCGAGTCAGGAATAATTGAGAACACACTGATTGTTCTGACTCTGAAATGTACAGGTGTTCAGTCCATCAGTGCTCTGAAACAGACCAACTTTTTGTTGGGAATAACAATGCATCTGCAATAAAAATCTTTCCTCCTGTGCTATGACGGTACACTTTAAAACAGAGTATAGATTCCATTTCCTTTGTGAGAAAGCTCTTTGGAGACAGCCCATGAAATGAAAAAGTTGTTTGTGGCATGTATGTGTAACTACACTACAGAATCCGAAAAAGAATCTCCAACCCAAGTTTGCTCACCCGTATGGTATTTATTTTTTGTTCAAGCTACAAAAACCTCCACAGGCATCTCCTATGCAAGAGAAAAAAAAAAAATATATAGATATGTGTATATAAATATAAAACCAAAAACTACACAAAACCCCCAAAAATATGAAGAATGGATTCTACATCTTACAGAATTATCTGTATCACTATTCCCTATGATACTGTAATTTTTCATCAAATTTGATGTTTATAGGTGACAGTAAAGGCAGCCATGAGCAGGCAGCATATTGGGTGATCTTATCTGCCTGGCACATCCATAATCAATTGTAAAAATATGAATAGCAAACAGTTGAGTTACTCATATTTAGGACAGATATATTCATCAAGAATGACATGGCCTACAAGTCTTAAGATGTAGAAAAATAGCATGTTTCCTACTGAAAGCATTGCTCTTTTGGATGGTAGCTTCTTCACCATAATTTTGAATAACGGACTGCTGAGTCATGAGAGCCCCCTGCATCTCATAGGTGCCTTAAGATGCAAGATGCAGCAGCTCTATTCAGCGCTGCTTGAACTCAAGATCTTTCTAAAAACTTGCTAATATTTGAAATAACTGTAAGTGGCCCTCTAATATGCTATTGCAGATCACCTGTACACTTGCGTAGCTCATAATAATTAAAGTGTATTTTACTATAAAGATCATTCAATTACAATTGCCAAACATTTGTCTCACTCCCATTACAGAATAGAGGTGCCCTGTGTTAAATACGAAGTGAAATAATGAAAATATTGAAGACTGAAGAGATGTGTTTAGAAGCACCAGCTTTCTTAAAGTGCAGAAGTTAGACAAAAAAATCTTGGTGGTGCAAGGGCGCAAGCAAAAATCTGATTAATTTGTCCTTTTTTCTTCTTCACACACAGACAGCCCCCACTTCTCCCCTCAAAAGTCATCAGCTGTTCTGTATGTTCCTTCTTTCTTAATAAAGGATATAATTATGAAATTCTTTTAATGTCTTGCATGTACTCTATGCTAACAGTTTTGTGCTGTTTAAAAGTCTTATGTATTTTGGGTAGATTATAAATTTTAAAACAAAAACTAAAAATTACAAAGGGCTGTTGTGTGATCTGTAAGAGAGCCTTCATTTGAACTTTTTTCCTTGATTTTTGCTGTTTTGAATGGGGCCCACCTATATCTTTCTCAAGGAACACGATAGTTTAAGTATTATCTATTACACAAAGATAATAAGGGAACAACAACTATTCCAAGCAAATGAAAGATTCAAGTTTTAGTAGATTCAGATATACAATTCCTACCAGAGTCAATAAAAAAATAAATTTTAAAAATCTTGTTTCACCTTACTATTAAATTTCATTATATTTAAATAATCTCTTCACCTAACATCAGGTACTTCATTTTACATAATGAATTAACTATTGGAAGTATTTCATATCATCCTGAAGGCTCTATCTATATATTGGCTTTCACATAAGAGGATCCTTAAAACGCATCACAAACTATGCAATGTGAAGGCACCTATGTATATGATGCCTTTGGCTTCGTCAGTATGATTATATATTACTCTGCCATTACAAAGGCAAGAAAACCTTCTGAACAGGATAAGTAATCCAGGCCTATCTTAAAATGCACTTGGAAATGTCAGCATGACTCAAGATAATCTCCACCATCCATCCTTCAGGTCCCAGTCACACAGTCTCAGTGTAGAGGTGTGTTTTGGCAGTTTCAGTATAAGAGTACGTATTAAGGTGAAACTCCAATATATTAAGAAGAGGAAGATGACATCTTCATTTGCTCTTTTATATTTGTAAATTAAAGTCAATTATAAACTTCAACTAACACATTGGGCTCGATTTCCACTAACACCTTCAGACTGAATTCCTGATTTTGCCTTCTTATGAGAGCTGTACTAAACTTTTTAGTCTCCTTGCTTTCTTAGATTGTTAGAAGCAGCTATTCCAAACTGCATTCATTTTACAGGCTACTATAAAAGCTCTGTGAAATTGTTTTTCCACCGACTTCAAATGAAGATAGTTCTCCTCTTAATTCTATCACTGTAAAATGAGCAATGAGAAATAACAAATAAAACACGATAATCTGTGAAAATAAGAATGAAAGCCAATCCTCATTCAAGAGTGCCATCTAGTGACCAAAACAACCCTACATCCTTTACTTGAGGGATGTGAACCGATCACATTACATACCAGCCGCTTTTGAGGAACTATTTTTAGGAATTCTTTAGCTCACTTCCTTCCCACCTCCCTCTCCCCTCCCTTTTTTTTAAGAGGTGATATTATATTTGAAGCTGTAGAACAATAAAGTTTCTCATCTCTAACAGGCTACTCTTGCTGCAGATCAGTACTCATAAGACGTCCTTAAGTGACAAGCACAGTTTCAATGTCTGTGACCTCCAATGGTGAATTAATTTTTATATCTGAAAGTCTGTATCTTCACAAACCTGCAGATGTGCATATCCATGAAAACACATATTTGCAGAAGTCTAACTGCTCCAGAGGAAACACGACAAGGTGTATGTTAATGGAGAAGTGGTGTTTGGGAATGGTGCTGGCTATTGAGAAAATACACAACATTTATCAAGTACCCTACTAACTTCTCTCAATTCTGATTAGAAATCTCCACATTCAGAGATTGGTTTGTGATATAAAGAGAAGAGAGACTAGACCTTTGATTAATATTGTCTCCTATGCTATTTAATTTTTATACAATGTTCACTGGGACATGGGCACAGTTGTACTGAGGTTTTAATGAAAAGAAGGCTTATTATGTTCTCATTGTAATTCAAAATGCCAACAGTAGAACTATTCAGGAGATGCTTTTTCACAGCACTGTTTTTAAACTACACAATTAGATTCTGATCAGTAGTTTACACAAGCACCCTGAAAGACAGGCATGATTGCAGAATCAGGAACTAACAGAAAAAGTGAGTCATAAAGTATTCTCTAGTTAGTGAATTACGTGACAGTAGAGTATAAACCAACTGGTAACTTAAAAAGGAAAGAACCTTGAAAAAGCAATCAATCAAGCAAAAATATATTCTACTGTAACGCATGGCTTTTTTTTCCCTTCCTTAATCTACTCATTGACAAGAGGATATATTAAAACAGAATACACTAAGTTTCACCATGCCTCCAACCTTCATAGCACAGTTCCTCTAAGCAAAAAGTTTCACAAGTAACAGTGAAATAGTAAAAGAACAGTAATTTCTAAAAGAAAGTTTAAAATATACTGGTTATATAACATGCCATTTGTTATTAATCTAACACAATAATAACTAAAATCTCTTATACATTACCCAGATCTGTGAACTTACAAAACTGAACCAGCTTTGGAACCAGGGCAGAAACACTGCATCTTTTCTTTGTTGACACAACATACTTCTTTGACATATGACACTACAGCCCCCCAGTAAGCAGGATTTACTGTCAGCAACACATGAATAAGTAGCAAGTGCCACACCTTAAGAGACAGCCACAACCAAACGATCTGAACCACAACTTGACTTATTCTACATACAACTACCACAGGAAATGCATTGCCTCATTATCGAATGATTGTTTCTTATCAAAAGTGATCCTACAGAACAGACTAATTCTTACAGTTTATATATATTTACAATCAGCAGTTTCCCTTCTAGAGAAACCTGATCTGAGTTAAGCTTTAATCTTAAAATATGATCTGAGTGTCATTAATAGTCATGAAAAGTTACGCAGCAAACAGGGGCACAAGTTTTCATCCCAATACTTTTAGATATCTAGTAAAGAATATACTGTTCCTTTTTCAGTATCTGAAGAGCACTTCTTCAGTTAATAAACCTTCTAAGAATTCAACTGATAAGGAAAAAGCAGAAATTTAATGAACTCACTATTTGCAGGAACTTGCTGAAAAGACATCATGAACCAGGAAATTACTCAAGTTCTCCTCTTAAAGATCACATGTTAAGAGAATGCTTTCCAATGTTTACTTTTGAGTTATGTAATGAACCAAAGAAAAAACACATTATTCAGTTACATTCATAGTTATAAATCTAAGCCCAGAGATCCACACATCTTTGTAAATAAATTTATATTCAGGAGAAAAAAAAATGTCAAGAGCCAACTCTAATTAAAGCAGTGTGACTGAAGAAATATATACATGGCTGTTAACAGATTAAAATAATGCATTCTGCAAATGAAGATTTTAATAAGAATATACCGAAGCATACTCTCATTTGTAAAATTTCCCTTTACCAACCCTGCTTGTTACACTTTCACAGGAAAAGTTTGTTTGAAGTGAAATAGGAATCAGACTGCCAGCATAGCAGAGCAATGGCAGCATAAGAATTTTGTTAACGGAGAAATACAGTAGCCAGAACTCAGCGACACACCACTAAGAACCTGTCTGCAATTACCAAGTATAGCAATAAGTTGACTGAGCAATTATTTTTCTTCTTCTGAATTATATCAGTGCAACTTCAATGAGGTACAAAATCTTCCAGTATCACAAGTGTCCAGAAGACACAAACTGCGTATTAAAAAAAAAAAAAAAAAAAAAAAAAAAAAAAAGAATGAATTCAAGAAAACTGTGTAAAAAAGCAGAGCAATAAATAACACAGTAGTTATGTCCCTTATAACTCCCGAGTCTACAGAGTAGGAAACACTACAGTTTTATCTTTCTACACCCCCAAAAAATTGATATCCATTACAGACTATAATAGGGTATTGCACAGGCACTCCTCTTTCAGAAATTAGGAGGAAACATGCATGATTCACACTTCCCTGAATCACACATTATTTCTATTTATCACTTCATTTCCTTCAACAAGAACTATAAAGTGTTATTAAAAGAGCAGCAGAAATATGGCATAATCCTTTTGTATGCAAGTGGAAGGAACAGGCAAGGGCACAAACCCTGCAGATAATCCTAACAGTAAATAGTCCCCTGAACTCGCATAACTGCCTGCATTAACAACATCCTAAATCTTAAAATGACAGTCACAAGAACACACAGAACCAGTAACTATTTTAAATATACTCATTATACATCAACAGATCTAAAAAGTCTGGGTGGTTTTGTTTTGTAAAGTGAGAGGAAAACAGTCTGAAGACCAACCAAAATATTATTTACATATGAGGGATGACATATAGTTCCTAAATGGAGATAAGCCAAGCAGGTGAAGAACTTAGCTCCATCCTCAGAAAAGCTACCAAGAACTACTCCCTTCCAACCAGTGTAAACAAGCAGTTACCAAGCCTGAATTCATTTATTCCTTCAAATGTAATCCTATTCACTTTAAATCACTCAGTTAATCCCATTGACCTCATATGACTTGCTAAAAATCACAAACAGGATTTGGTCCTCAGTACTTCCACATACCCAGAATTTTGGTGGATACATACATCTTTTAGAGCACATGGGGGATATTCATCAATATTTAACTAAGTCTTTATGAGTGAGATAGCATATTAGCAAATTAAGTAATTGCAAATAAATATATTGAGAGCTCTATAATCACACTGGACTATCAGCCTCAAGTGTCAACAGAAAAAAAGCTGACCTATAATCAAGATTATCTCAGAAGCCAATAAATACATGTATGAGCTAATTAGTGACTAGCTAAACTCCAGTTCCACTAGATCAAAGGCTATATATTTCTGAAGAAAGGGGTTGGACTGTTTCAAAAAGAAATTACATCTGTTCACTAAATCAGAAATCTTGTTTCATTAAATGGTTTAACCTAAGATTATACTCATTCCCTCATCAAACTGAATTTCAGGTGACACTTCAAGTAGAGTTTACATTAATAGCCACATTCTACTGCCTATAATACACTTTCACTTTTATTACTGAGATAGGCCATGCATACACAAATGCAAAACTCAAGAGTTTTGCCACAGAGTTTAAGATTTGTACAAGGAAAAAGTTTAGCAAATGAAAAGTTGTATTTCCCTTTTACGGGACTTGGGGAGGAGGGGGGGGGTAGATATGACAAAGCACATTTCTTCTTTTGGTCCACACAAAGGAAAAAACGTGTACAAACACATACATCCACATGTGTAATTTGTCCCTGGCAGGAGGCTAGCCTGTTGTAGTTTTCTGGAAGTCAAGCTTATGTGACTGCTTTTCTTACTCTAGGTAAAAGCATGATTCCTAAGACAAAGGAGTCTCAGCTAAAACATGTGATGTGCTGGAAACAGCAGGGGGCTTTAGAATTTAGAAGATTAGCCCTGAAAATGACAAAATGGAGTTTACTAAACTTACTCCACCCTTGAAGCTATATAGGTATAAAGGATTTAGAAGAACACTGTTATTCAACTTAATTTACAAAATATTCATCTCCCTCTAGAATTCTATGGTTTTCTTGTGAGATGATGCAGGATGCAGTAAGTAAAAGAGATGACAGTTTACAGAAATTCTAACAATAACTTCAATTGTTCAGATTCTCAGTCTCTCTTTCCAATATTCTTCTGGAAATAGTCACACAGTGGAAAAGCACTCTGGCGATAAAAATTCAACAGTTCCTTTCATTTAAAATGTATGATAATTTTTCAGACCCATTTTCCTTCTTGGGTATCAAACAGCATCCAGAATTAAAAAGCTGGTTCCGGTTTGAGCTCCACCTCATAAACACATTCCCAACTCCTTATGCCCACTGGCTGAAGGTCAGTAATTTTAAATGGCAGTAAATGCACCCAACATCACTGTTCCTCTGTGCTTGCTTAGTACTACAGTCTTAATTTTTTTTTAATGTTTTAAATAGGAAGACAGCATCTGCCACAGGAGACTATATCATTAATTAATGATATCTTATATCCTGATTTAAATATTGTCCAACAGCTAATGCCCCAAAGCAAACTGAAAAAAAAAAAAACAGAGAAGATTCAGTCAGTTGTACCTATACATGAAGTGGAGTTTGGAGTCACAAAAGTGAGACATATTCTTTGCATGTGTTCAGTGTAAGCAGAGGATTAGCGGGATGTGGTTTGAGAAGTATGAACAATAATTCAGAACATGAGTAAGAACCCACTTAACTGAAGCTTAATTCTTTGACCTCCTCCTGAAAAACCTTTCTCTTTCTCCCCCCCCCCCCTTTTTTTTTAATATATAAAGAATAGCCTAGAACCTGCATTAATGCTATTTAATCAGGTCTACACTTCTTTTGCTTGAAAACAGGCCAGCATGACCCTACAAGATCACGACTTGGCAGTGCTAAGTTAACAGCTGGATTCAACCTTCATATTTTCAAACTTAAAGAATTCTATGATTCTATGAGAACAGAAAGCAATGCCATTTCAGAACATCAGCTCTTCTAAACAGACAGCTTGCAATGCAACAGAAAGTTATCAAATGTTAAGGATATACACTTGCCCACACCTGGAATTTAACTGATTTTCCTGAATTTTCAAAATGCATAAAATACTGCCTGCTTTGCACTAGGCAGAATTGCTAATCTGATGAAGTCTTCAGGTCTGGCTAGCTTGAAACAGGGCGCTCCTAAAGAGCAATGCTTGTAATCTCACATCTAACTGTAACTCTTCCACTCCAAGCATTCAGCTGATCTTAAATCAACAACTGAAAACCCTTCTACCCTGCTCTTCACACAACTATAAGCACTACCCTTTTGCTAAGCCTCTTCCTTTCCAGCTGTCTCATCCTTACAGCGGCTTACACCAGTTTCAAGCAACTCCTGTTTTAAAACAAGACCTGTTAAACACATTAACAAATTAACATGTTAAAATCCTTTTTTTTATTTTAAATTCAAAGATCTGAATAAAGACTTTTTTTCAACTACTGTGGTTCCACTTGCATAGTGGAAATGCTTAACAGTAGTTAGGGAACATACACGGAACTCAAGAAGATACTTTCCCTGCTTCATTACTGATTTTCTGAGAAGACCTAGGCAGTTTTCTGGCTTGCCTTCAGCTTCATTTTTTCTCCTTTATAGAAAAGCAGTGTTACACTCAGAAAGATGCTGAGAGATAATTTGTTAAAAATAAATTGTGAGGCATGCAGAAATCGGCAGCACAGATGAGTGAACACATCAACATCTTTATATTTAGAGTGTTGAAGTTCTGGAAGATTTCTGTGAAGTATTTCCTTCATTTTGAGTTGGCTGATGCCAGTAAGATGTAAGAGGTAATCGTTATTTACTATGAGCTATATACACAACTAAACTACATGCTAGATAATTTGGTGCTTTGGTTTGGATTCTGTATTTGTTTTTCAGTCTTCAGTGAAGTTTCTTTCTTGCCGTTTATTTATTTTCATTATATTTTATGTCAACAACATAACACCATTCATTTTACCTTTTTCCTTTTTTCCTCTTTTTAAGATTAGGAAACACAGTTTCTACCAGATAGCTCTGTCTAGGTTTAGCACAGGTGAACAGAGACTTTTAAAGATGTAGGATGAAAAGAAACAAATCCTATGATAAAAATCAAAATTGATCATTTGTCTCTGTTTCATTAGCTAGTCTTTAAAATGTTTAGATGCAGACTGAAAATTGTAGATGTGACTGGGTAAGCAGCCTCACAAAGACAGTATTCCACATCTCTGGACAACAGTTTTACAGCAATTCAAGATAGTCCCCAGGTTACCTTCCAAAGGATGCAGTTTCCAGGAATGCTGGCAGAATCAACACTTATCACCTCTGCATATTGAAAGGTGTAGAAATCTCAGCTTATTCATTAATCTGATTTTTCACTCATTTTTCCCTAAAAAATTTCTTTACTTGCAAGTCTGAGCCATGTCAGTTTGACAGTCTATTGCAGCCAAGCACCCTAGCAAGCATACCAGGAGGCATAACAAAATCTGAATGGGCTATGCCAGAAGCAGTAACTACTCTCTAGAGAAAAATCAGGTTCTGTCTACTTTCTCATGTCTCCAGTGACTGCCAACATTGCAAAGTCCTCCTGTATACTTAGGGGGTCACCTTAAAAAACACATTACTATTGATATTTTGATAGAAAGTAATCTTCTTTATAGCAACTGATAAGATTAATATTTTGAGCTGAGCCAGGAGAAATAAAAGAGGCACTAATGAACCTAATAAAGAGGTTCAGTCTAGAATGGTTGTTAATCTGTATAACTAACTTCAGGGAAGAATCATTTGGTGTTGATAAAGCATTTCCTTAGTAAATTACTACTGGCTCCAGTATAAGACATTTACAGTAAACACCAAAAGTCTGCAAGGCATCTGTTCTATTCACAGTGGAAGAAAGAACTTTGCTCCATTAATAACTTTAAAAACATGCAATAACTAATTCACGATGGCAGTTCAAATCCTATCAGCAGCCTTCATTATTTGACCAAGCTGAGTTCAAAGATAGAGCAAAGTTTTTAAAAACGCTTGAAAGTTTGAAGTACACTTTAAATTATAATAAAGAAGCTGTGTTGTGCTTCTTTCTACTAAATACAAAAAGGCTCTAGCTTTAAACCATGTGCAACAACATGATTTTAAGAACACATGCAAGATAAGAGTTAAAATGTATATATAAAATCCTACATGATCTCAGATTCTGTTTTAGTGAAAATGTATGTTATACAGAAAGGGCATGTGTAATATATGTGTATGTATATATAATAAAATACTTGCTGGAATTTTAACATTTGACTTCACTAGAGATTTAGTGGGAATTTGCCTAAGGCAAATTTTTAATAGCAATAATAAAAAAATACTTAATGGTACTTAGAGTAAATAATGTGTGGTCACTATGTTTAAAAAATGTAATACCAAACATCTGTGCTAGATTTCCACATGATAAAATCCCCATATTACCTACAGTTCTCCCAAAGTTATAGAGAAACAAATGTTTATTTAAAATTCTAGAAGAGACGTGATAACCACTTTAAGAACTTTCAAGCAGGCATCTCATGTTTTCTGACAGGAATGTACATTTAGTAACCTTCATGATACTTAATTCTGAATATGAAGAATGCCATGGTATGACATTATGGCTTCAAGACAGGTTTTGAGCCATTAACAAACTTACAGGGAGACTACCCAGCCCAAGTGTCCTTTTTCTCATGTGTATTTGCAAAGACCACTTCGTTCCATATAGAGTAAATTATGTCCCTACCAAAGCAAATGCTGTATCATTTTGTCTCAGAAAACATCAGCAAAATTCAGCTACCTTTGAAAAAAATTAGCAAAAATATCTTTTAGTTGCAGACAAAGGATTCAGACTAACTTAGTGATTGATAACAGAGCACAAACTGGGCTGAAGTTCTCAGAAACCACGAAAGGAGCTCAACATTCTCTCTTCAGTAGGCTGCATCACCAGAAGTGAAGCAAAAACACATGCTTGCACTTTCTGCTATTCAGTTTTGTACTTTTTTGCTTTGTGAATCAGCAACTAAGGAAACTTCTTGTTGTAACTCTCTCAAATCTGGCAATCTAGCTATCCTTGTGAAAGCTTATTGCCTAGATTTTAAATTCCGCAATATATGGAAAGAAATCTAATACCATTTTTTGCATTGCTTATTTCCCAACATTTTAATGAACCTTATCGACACTGACATTCTTTGCTATTCGTGTAAAAGAGCAGGACTCCTACTTCAGCTGAAGCGTCCTCTTCCTCTTGTATAGTAAGTCTCAAATTTGCCATTCCTAAGACCTTCAAACACAAAACTTGGGTAAACCAATCATGACAAGGTTGCCTCTGTGAAACAAAGTTTAAAGATACAGAAGACTGTATGCCACAGAAAGATACAGTCTTTGAGGGCCAGGTAGTTAACACATCAAAGTCAGTCCAAATCTGCTAAATGTATGAAAAGAAATTAAAAATATGGTGGTTTTGTTTTCCAGTTATTCCTGTGCCTCTGGTACACTAGCCATCTGTATGCTCCTTCCCTGTACCTTCCCTAAGAAATACAACCTGAGGCCTGGAGAAATTCCAGGGCTCTGAAGGCAGCTATATTATGAAATTCTGCTACAGCTACTCACAGGGGGAGACAGGGTGAAGAAACCATCAATGGCTTAAGAAAGAGAAATCTGTACATGACTCTTGGATATTCAGCAAATTATTCTGAATCAGAACAGTAGGATATTGGTTTCTGGTAACATGCATGCTTATATGAAATAGGCAGAAGACAATTATGAGAAGCATTTCATATTTGACAAAGGGGTAGAGACTGAAGGACAATAACAAAAAAATTAATACTATTTAAATAAACTTTGAAAAAAAAAAAGTTAGACAAAAGCAGCTTGAAGAAAAAAGAACATATCCCTTACTATTCAATTCCTAGAATCACCAGTGCTTGGGGG
>JANRGW010010617.1:0-10379 GCA_024733675.1 Psilopsiagon aymara
CATTAGGGACTGTAGTGATAGGACAAGGGGTAACGGGTTCAAACTGAAACAGGGGAAGTTTAGATTGGATATAAGGAAGAAGTTCTTTACAGTAAGGGTGATGAGGCACTGGAATGGGTTGCCCAGGGAAGTTGTGAGTGCTCCGTTGCTGGCAGTGTTCAAGGCCGGGTTGGAGAGAGCCTTGGGTGTCATGGTTTAGTGTGAGGCGTCCCTGCCCATGGCAGGGGGTTTGGAACTGTATAATCTTAAGGTCCTTTCTAACCCTAACTATTCTATGATTCTATGATTTCTGCTGTTCCCTCATGAAGTTGAGTGAGCAATGATCATGCCTGCTCCCTTCCTGTTTAGCAAAAGGTAGCGATTTCAGCAGAGAAGACAATTATGTTTCTCTTCTGTGTAAGAAGATACTTTTGAGTCTAAGAAGGTCTGGAAAAATATGTGGAATAAAACTTTAAAAGACATCTACTCGCCGTTACTGGTACTTCTACTTGACAATTTTCCACTTCATAAACAGGCAAGCATTTCCAGAAGAAAAGCTATTGTGTCACATTTTTTTCGTTTCCATAACATGTAATGCAGTGATCTGACTGTGAAACTTTGCATGCTGCATTTCCATTAGCAATCATCTTTACCATCCAAACTATGAAATAACGTCTGTTGTTGTTGCTGTTGAGTGACATTTTTAATCTCAATTTCAAGCCAGAAATAATATTTTGGGAGCCTCTTGAGTACACAAACGATTTATGGTACAAGTGTCTGAGAAAATAGACCTAATCAACAGAAATGATTTCCAAAGGTCTTTAAATCTGTGAAATAGTGAAAATTTTATGGCAGTCATTGTTTAAACTTCAGAAATATAAAGCTGGCCTGCCAGCAATTATGACAACTTGGTGCCACTGTAATGATTTGAATGTTTCACCAATATTTAAGTGATTTCATTAACCTGTGTTTTTTTCATTTGCTAGTCTGTACTCTTGCCATAGTACCGATGAACACGTATTTTCAAGTCTCCTTGACTAAACTGGTTTTCAGGGTATTGTAAATCTGAGTTATTGCCAGTTTGTTTTGAGAATTGCCAAATACTTCATAGTATGATCCAGGAGGATATCAGACATACTGTAGCCCTTTCTTTTCAAAGAGCTATACCTGGCAAACAAATAATAATCAATTAGAAAATACATCACTATCCTACCTATAGCCTCAGAAAATCCAGAGGGACAGCAATATAGCTTAGATACAGTCCAGCCACGGTGATATCCAACAGCAGTGCATCTTCATTGACTCATTTACATACATCTGCATATTTTTAAAGGCAAGTCAATGAGTGGTACCAGGCTTATCAGTAGATACGTGCTTTTTTTCCAGTTAGTACTGACTGGATGCACACAAAGAACACCGACTGAGTATGGTTAGTGTGGTATTCCTGTCACTGAAAGAGGAATATTAAACTTCCAATTAAACGTTCATTTCTTGTGCTGAAACAATTTGGCTGCATCATGGTTTGGCTGTGTCATGGTTTGTCATGACACTTCTTTTGGCTGTGTCATGGTTTAAGCCCAGTCAACAACTCGGAACCATACAGCCGTTTCCTCGCAGTTCCCCTCCCTGTTTTCTCCCCCCACTCCCGGAAGGATGGGGAGGAGAATTGAAAGAATGCAACTCCCACGGGTTGAGATAAGAACAGCCCAGTAACTGATGTATAACACAAACCACTGCTGCTACCACCAATAATAATAATGATAAGGGAAATGACAAGGGAAGAGAGTACAACCGCTCACCACCCACTGACCGATACCCAGCCTGACCCGAGCAGTGATGCAACCCTTCCGGGTAACTGCCCCCATTTTATATAGTGGGCATGACGTGCTGTGGTATGGAATACCTCTTTGGTCAGTTTGGGTCAGGTGTCTGTCTCTGCTTCCTCCCGGCTTCCCCTCCTCCCTGGCAGAGCATGAGACTCAGAAAGTCCTTGGCCAGAGTAACATTACTGAGCAGCAACTGAGAACATCGGTGTTATCGGTGCTGTTCCCAGGCTGAGTCAAAACCACAGCACTGCCCCAGCTACTAACAAGGTGAAAAATGACTGCTACTGCTGAACCCAGGACAGGCTGATATGAGCAGCTTTTTGAGATCTGATTCAAAGAGAAGATAAAATCAGTAGGTGTTCTTGATGGAGATCCTAGTGAGGGCACTAATTAGGCTATGTGTTTTGAAATATTTTCTATGCGTTTCCCAGAATCCACTGAAATTGTTATTAACAGCTAACTATGGGACGGAGACTCCATGTGTGAAATGGCTTTCAAATTACTTTTAGGAGAAAAATTTTTAATTTTGCTATTACTTTTTGATAGTGTAAGTATGGCAGAAAGATACATCTGATATTAGAAAGAGATTTTACAGTAAGCATCAGACTCTCAGAGGTCCTTACCTTAATCACATAAGATCAGAAGTACCCCACCAGTTCCTACTTCTGAAAATCAAACTGGGTTCCTATTTTCCACCTTTTGGTATATTTGAAAGTCCAGTCCTTAGCAGCTCAAATTCTTTTGACTTTTAATAAAAAAGCCTTGCTCAGCACTCTTAAATAGTCAAGTGAAGGTAATGCAGTTAAAACTTCTGAATTAATCTGGATCCAAGATTCCTACTTTGTCATTTCAGGGAATTTTTATATATATATATATATATATATATATATATATCATTATATTTTTGGTGTGTGTGTGGTTTTTCTTTTTAGTTGATAGTAACATGAGAAGATTATTCAGGGAAATGTAACATGTAGAATAACACTGGAGACAAAACTTTTCTGCTTATTCTTAGAGACTACAAAGTTTATCAGTCCTTCCAAAGACTTAGCTGATTTATGCATATTTTTTATTTCTTTTTTTAACGAAGTGGGTCCATAATCTACAAAAAATTACTTCCTTCCATCTCCTTCCCCTCCTGTGCATATTCCTTTCAGGGAAAAAACAGCTTTTGCTGAAAGAAAGAATAACTAGGGTGCAGAGATGAGAACTGAAACTGCAGAAGAGATGATTAAATAGGAAACTCCGTGGCAGATACACATTTGTAATGCAGTAATTACTTACATTTCTGTCTAAAGTCAAATATGGAAGAGACATAATGACTTCGAGGGGTTTTCAATGTCAGTTCCTAAAAATAATACAGGAGTCATAAAAACAACCTACACGCAGCCTTCTTCATCTGTTTGACAATTTGTAAACTCCCAAGCGATTTCTGATATTATGCCCCAAGCTGTTTTTCATCACCCCAGTATGAATCAGATCAGCTCATTAGAAAATGCCCATAATCCAGGAAGGGAACCAAAATGTAGGATATGATCATGAATTTTGACAGAAATACAGAATTTGCATCTATGTTATTAAGGTGATGTCAACAAAACCTCCTTCCATCTGATGCAGGGGAACAGGAGTGGAGAAGGTTTCTTGATTTTTTTGTCAAGGATAGCACATTTGCTGAGAAAGCCAGTTTTAGAATCATAGTGAATAAACAGGAATTCTATTCAAAGTGAGCAAAGAATTCTAACCAAAATAAAACATAGTTCTTTTTAAGAAACATTTTTTTTTCTGCATATCATGGTGAAAACAGTTTGACTTTCCATTTTGAAACAACGTGCATTCTTAAAATGTAGCTTGGCTTAAGTTTTAAACATATATTTAAAAAGCTTAAAAATTCAGACACCCTTTAAATTTGCTCACAATTGATCTCTGCAGGGATTTTTTTCTTTGAAAGAGGAAAAGCAGGAACATTTAATTTTCAAGCAATGGGGTTTTTTGGTTGTTGTGAGGTTGTTTCCTTTTTGTTTCCTCAGCTGCTTCAGTTCACCTCATGAATCAAACTCTTTTACTCATGAATATCATGTTCTGTGCTGGGGAATGTGAGATGCGTTCACCTTGATTACCCATTTTCAGGAAGTTAGCATACATGTGGACTAATTCAGATAAAGGCAAGTCTAATGCTTTTAGCAGCTTATTCCTCATTACCATAGTTTATAGTAAGAGAACAGTCATGATTTGTTCTGTACTGTTTTGTTTTGGTTCATTAAGGTAAAAGCAACAGTTGCTTTCGTGTTTAAAACTGGGAAGAAAATTGTAAATCACTAGACCTGAATCTTAAGATAAAGTTTGTTATCATACTTTACGAATGATGCTAATGTTTATTGAAATGAATGGAATTTATGTGCCAGCAATTCTTTTCTCACTCTTGGTGTAATAGCCTCCTATTTTTCTCTCACGAGAGTAGAGAGAAACTAATAATATGTCAGTAGTTAATGAAAAAGTCTCAATAATGAATAATTTACTATTCTTGGAGATGTTTATGAAAATTAAGTCTCACCAAGGGTATAGCTCAACAGCAACTCAAATGAATCAGAAAATACACTGCTCTAAGTAGTTTCAAAATTTGGCTCAGAGCAATGAGAACTTTCTTTACAGATGACAGTTTGTTTTAACATAGCTAAAGGCTGCCATTCGTGTTTGTACTGAATAAAATTGAGCTAAACAGTACTAGCATGATGACAGAGAGACGGACACAGCACCACCTCCATCATTTCCCTTCCTGGGAAGGTAAAACATGTTTAAGGGTTCACAAATCCACAGTAAAGAGTTCTAAAAATACCTAGTCATTTTGGAGGCTTTGTTTATTGAGAACTCCACTTCCAGGAAGAGTAGTTGCAATAAAAGCCAAGTTGCCCTTCACTTTTCAGGAAAAGCAGACCCTCAATGATCTAGCCTGTTCAAGATTTGTTAAACTGGAACTTCAGTTAGATGCTGAAAATAGCCATGTGCTTTTGGAACCAGTTTGCTTGGACATAGGTGGGTCAACTGGAGAGCATCCCCATCTAGCTGCTAGCCAAAAGGACAGGAATGTTTTGACACTGTTGCATTGTCTGCCCAGAGCCAGGACTGCAAGTTTGAGCTCTCAAAAGAAGCAGGGAGGTGGTGACTGAGAAAAGGAGAAGTATGGAGACCTCAGAGCAGCCTCTCATTGTCTGTAGAAGGCCTACAGGGATGCTGGAGAGGGACTCTTCATCAGGGACTGCAGCAATATGACAAGGGGAATGGGTTTAAACTAAAACAGGGAAAGTTCAGGTTAGATATAAGGTAGAAGTTCCTTACTGTAAGGGTGATGAGACACTGGAATGGGTTTCCCAAGGAAGCTGTGAATGTTCCACCTCTGGAAATGTTCAAGGCCAGGTTGGATGGAGTCTTGGGTGGCATCGTTTAGTGTGAGGTGTCCCTGCCCATGGAAGGGAGGTTGGAACGAGAAGATCTTAAGGTCCTTTCCAACCCTAATCACTTTGTGATTCTATGAAGCTCAGGTGTCTCCTGGCTTTGCAGGTAGTGCCATCAGCAGGAACTGAATAGTAGTTGTCAGTTCAGAGCTCAGTGACTCACTGCAGGTGCTGAAGGGAGTAATTCTCTGGTGCTTCTGACATTCTCAGGCTGTATATATACAGGCCAAGTGATGACAGCCCAACAAGCACTAGTAAAGCTGCTTCCTGCTCTGACCAGAGGTGAGTGATGATGAGTGGGACAGCATTCAGCAAGGACTCTGCAATTATTTATACCCCTGCTCATGCTCTGGGAAGCAGGTTGAATGGCAGTGCTGCTCCACTCAACAGTCTCTTAAAAGAACCACCTGGCCTACTCGCAGCCATTCCTCTCTTTCCCATGGCCTGTAACTTGAGTTTGGACAGTATGCTAATTGTTCTACAGGCATCTGATCCTTCCCTGCTTACATGGAGCTGATGTAACCACGACCACAGGCAACCTGCTATTTTCCTTCTTCTTCATTGCAATGTGTTTTTTTCATCTGCTGAAACAACAGTTACCCCACCTTTGACTTTAGGTCTTTGGTGTTCATTCTCCACCTGCCTTTTTTTGTCCTTAAGATCCCTTCCTTTGCATGACTGTGTTGGGGGTGCAGGAGTCCAGGAGGTGAATGAATGGCATTATATGAAACAGATAGCTCCTAGGCTATTCTGATATTGTGCAGCTGTACAAGCCATTGAAAACAAGAGTGTAGGAGCAATCGCTTAAAGGGATGGCTTGGCATCTCATTATAAAGCCCAAACTGTCCAATTCATGCTTCCTAATCAACATTCACCAACATTCACTCACAGCAATTTACAGTCTCTTTCCTATTTCTCTAGAGCACATTGCTCTACGATAAACCTGAATTACTTACAACTATTACTGTTCCTGCCAAAAAATAAAAAACCTCCAGACAGATTTATGAATGTCATATGAAGCATCATAAATACTCTCAAATTAACTGCACTTCCTTACTGTGCCTGCATCATAACTATTCAGAAATGCTCTGTGCTCTACCTTCATCCTTTTAAATTGTGCCCCCTTTCAATCACAAATTCTTTGGACTAAAAGGTCTTAGGTCTGACTCTATTTCCTTTTGTAGGAATTAAAATTCAAGGCATGATCATAGAGGACTCTGAAAATTGCTTCCTGATTTCATCTTTATATCAGCATTCTGTTGTTTTGAGGTTGGTTTTTTTTTTTTTTCTACTTTCTGGCATAATATCATGAGACTGATGAAAACATATGAATAATATGGATGTAAATTCCATATCCGTTGTCTTGGAAAAAGAGAAGGTTTTGTTTTTTAACACAGAAGAACCCAATCTGTCACAGCTATAATGGTTGCAAGAAACAGGGGCAAATGCCTCTCTGTAGTGTACACAAAGGACAGCCTTATCTTCTGTCTCACGCAGTAAGAAAACTGTTATCTAGCTGCTGAGAAGGTTTTCAGTCAAGAAGGAGCAGAAGTTAGGTCTGAAACTAAGAGAAGTGTTTCATCCCAGATGAATATGTGGCATCTGCTCCAAGTGGAAAAGATTGAGAGTTCAGTGACAATAACACTAAAAAAAGAAAACATTTCCATGCTCCCCCCACGCCTTCTCTTTCTCACATGCACTGACACAAGCTCCGAACAATCTCTTATACAGCTAAGAGCTTTGACAAGGTTTGATGCAATGTGGATGCTTGGCCAGGTCAAATATAAAACGAAGGTATCCTATGGTTAAGGGCTACAAAGTCTGCCTAAGGTAATTGGTGGATTAATGGCAGCACTTGGGATCATCAGGTCCCTTTGAATGACCCAGGTTTTTCAGGAGAACAGAGTAGCTAAACCAAGCCCAGATCTGCTGAGATGCCTGGGCAGCGGATGTTAATGCAGAGTATAAACTCTGGGCTCTGTTTATTGCTGTAAAGATAACTAGCATTTGGGGTTTTTCTTCCAATAGCTGTTTAATGTAACATATCCGTACATTCTTCTCAGCAAAAGACCCTAGATTTCTCTTTTCCCAGTTTGATACCCTAACCACTAGGTGTTTTATCTTGTCCCTCACGAAATTACACAGGGCCTATCTCAGCAGCAACCTGGGTTCTGCCAAATGCAGTTAGCCAACTACCACACTTTTTGTCTGGCAGAGAGAGTTGATGCAGAGCATCCCCCACCGCGAATATGAACATCGCTGACAAAGCAGCTCATGTATTCATGTAAGAATATACAGAGTCAGATCTGTGCAGCACGCTTAAGAAGACCTGTGGGAGAATAAAAGCCCTTTTGACACAATGTGAGATGATATACTCTAGTCAGCTTAATGAGAGAGGCTTTTGAACAATAGAGGTGTCAAAAAAGACCGTATCTGATGGTGGAGAATCATAGAATAATAGATTAGTTAGGGTTGGAAAGGACCTTAAGATCGTCCAGTTCCAACCCTTCAGCTTTCTCTAGGAAAATTTTTACAGCAGTATAATCACCCATCAAGTTTGGAAATATATCAAATCCTTTCCATTTTCTTCCCCAGGAGCAAGAGAAGTCAACTAGAAGAATGACTATTTCAGGTTTCTTTCCAGCTAACTAGGAGGAGCTGGCTGAAGATCCAAAGGTAAAGGGTAATTTGGGAGAAAATAATTAGGAAGAATGCCATTCACAACTCCAAAGAATTGGTGAAAAGGATCAGTAGAGTCAGGCTAAGAAGGAAATTATTCACTTGGTAAGCTAGGAAGTAGGTAAAGATCTCTGGTGAATATAGTCCAGTTCAAAGCAGGCAGGTGTTCTGTTATAGATGGTATGACATACTGAGAAGTAAACTCCCATAATGCAAAGAAGAGGTAGGAAGCAAAACATAGTGAGAGGTGGTTATGGATGAATAAAGAGCCCTTAAAAGGTTTGAAAATAGCAGCATTAAAAATTATATAAATGCAAAAATATGAGCAGATGATAAAGAATAAACATAAATGGAATGTGAGGAAAAAAAAAAAAAAGTACAACCAAAAAAAATGTATTCCCAGTGAGGAAAAATAAAATCTATCGAAACACTTTCGAGCCAAGAGTTAAAACCAACAAGGAATATATCAATTCATTACCAGGCAACAAAACAATTCCCGAAAAAAGTCTAGGGACACTTCAGTGGTGTTGGCCTTCTCTGTATGTCCTCATTACAAAAGTGACATATGACCCAAAGTCAGAAGAAGGTTCAACAAAGACACAATGAAAAAACAGAGAAAAAGCATTTAAGGAACATTTAAGGTGTAAACACAGCAGCAAAACTGAAACTCACTCTGCAGTACTTATGGGAGTAGCTGACTAGTCACAACAACTTTTGTTGGCGTCTTTGGTACCACATGAGAGATGGGTGGTAGATAGAACTGATGAGAGACAAACATCTGATCCATCTTTAAAAAGAGAGAAGGATCTCACAGAAAGTTTCAGGTGGCTCAGCCTCACTCAGGCTGTTGGAATGAGACTCTTAATACATTGCAATTGCATAAGCATTAATAATGATAATAATGTGGTAAGAACCATCCAGCATGGAGTTTTCAAAACAAATCAAATCAAACCATTCTCATTTGTTGCTGTGGGAGGAAGGCGAAGGAGGCACAGATAGTCTAGATAATTTGAATTGCAGATAACTTTTAAACTGGAATTTTTAAGGGTTTGACACTGTCTCCGTTTATATTCCTACAAATGAGCCAGGCAAAAATGTTCTAGATGGAATAATTATATTTGCAGAAGTGATTGGTGAAAAGCACTCATACAGTATTCTACTGGAAGGCTATAGCAAAATGAGAGGCTACTTCCTTTGCTTTTTGTGTGTGGCATTTTTATTACTTATTAATAAAACACACAGTGATGAAATATTGGGATCACCTCCCAGTGAAATGAAGGTTAAGCTGTGCACAGCACTTAAAATTGTAAATTTGACATGAACCAATAAAGTTACACTCGTGCAGAAAGGGCAAGTGTATTTCTTTGTGGCACTAACAGCTGTGTTGCATGTGAAAAAAGAAGAGGGGTAAACATTCTCCTTGACTTGACATTTATGAGGCCCCAACTATAGTGCTGGGAAACCTAATGCAGAAAAGGAAACAGAGGGTGTTGTTTCTGATGGAAGGCTGATAGACCTGAGTCAAGGAAAGGGAAAAGAGGCAGATGCAGAAATGCAGAGCTGAATCCACCCTCCTTGCTTCACCTAGGGTGAGCTGTACCTATCCTCTTGTTTCTTACATATTAAAATGGATAAAACTCCCACTTCTTTCCTCTTATATTTATTCAGATCTCCATTATTTTCAACATTCTATTGCCTCTTACCCCCCTTATCTTCAGTTTAAATGACACTTTTCTCTCAAGTAGGTTTCTTTTTAGGTCTCTGAACATTCCTCTTGTGTTTCTTTGAAATCTGTGCAACTTCTCTAAGCACACTGCCCAGCCCTGATTATCCTCCTTAATATACCTCTTTTGAGGAGCTGCCAGTTCTATTTAATACTTTTTTGTGTAGAGTGGCCTCCCATAAATCCTAATCTGTCACTTCTCTAACTGTATTGAAGTTTGCTCTGTTGGATTCTATTGCTTTATCTCTTCTTAACATTCTTTCTTTATAGTCTAAGGGTTGTGAAACCTGTCATTTCACTGCCTCACCTAATCTTCTTCAATCATTAGTCCTTCTTTACTAAAATAGATCCAGTAAATTGTGGAGGTGACTGTCTCGAAAGGGGCCGCCTGCAGCCCCTGATCGGAGGGATGCTCGGCATCCCGGAGCTTCAACTCAGAGCGGCAACAGGCACCGAGGGAGCCTCGAGTCCTCGACAGGACTTGCCCAGGGGCCGGCAGCTCAGCGGACGCGAGGAGCTGACTCACAGGAGGCGGCACAAGATCTGAATGGGAAAAAACTGCCCCAGGGAGCGGCGAACAGGGCGAGCTCGAGACAGTTCGCGCGGGCCGGCGAGCGGGATGGGGAGCACTCACCGCATGACCAGGGCCCGGTCTGGGAGCTCTGCTCTGTCTGCCCCGGCGGTGGTCAGTGCAGGCACCAGACAGAGCCATGAGAGGGGAGG